>OX421458.1:25589017-25604017 GCA_949126865.1 Montipora capitata | reverse complement strand
AATTACTCACCTTCAATCGACAGCACTTCGACATCGACGCGCCTTGTGATTTTCTCGTGACTCAAATTACCCAGGACAACTTGCGAACTCGGTGAAGAATACCGATATCACCTTGTGCGCTCTCTGAGCAATACCGATACCACCTAAATAGAGCAGATCGAGATTGCTTTCCCCAATACTAGTAATAGTTTTCACTACATCTGCTCCCGCGTAAGATAATACGGATGGCAGTTGAGGTATTTTCCAATTAATATGTGCTGCACATTGTGATCTCTTCATATTATTTTACATGTAATTAGCAGTAGGTAAATAAAAGTGAAAGATGCAAGGAAAGGATGGGCAACAACAAACAACATTTATTTTTAATTTCCATCAAGGTTTATTGATACCCTATCAATTGAAAGCAATTTACATTATGTCTTGAACAGGAACATTCAATGACTAGAAGACTTCAAGGCAACATTTCGTACGACGTCATCTTTTTGATCCATGCATGTGGTTCTTTCCACGGTACCTTGAAATACCATAAAATAGGAACAAAATTATTTTATTATATTCGGATCGCTGATTATTATTATCTGTGAATAACTGTTGTAAAAATGATCGAAGGTTGTTTGAAACTGTTGATACTGAGACTATGGTTTTGCTTCCTGAGGTTGCCTCTAGTAGCAGTTTGTGGCCAAATCTGTTGCTCCTGTTTCTGATTTCATTTGTGGCTGACAAATCGTCGCCCCTGTTTATGACTTGTGCCTGAAAAATCGATCTGTGACCCAAGCAATATGATTTCCTATCAGATACTGTAATATTTGATTTTCAAAGTAAAAGGAATCACTGTAAATATTCGAAAATTACTCAACTTCAATCGCAATATCAATACTCCTTGTGACTTTCTGCCTGTTGACTCAAGTTACCCAGAACACCTCGCAAACTCGGTGAACAATACCGATACCACCTTGGGCACCCTGGTTAAGCAATACTGATACCACCTTGCGCGCTCAGTTGAGCAAATCGAGATATTTCCTTTTTACGTGGGGACTTCTAGGTTGTTTCCTCGGGGGCAATAAGCAACCCTTAACTCGAGCCGTCTATTTTTGGTTGATATTATTGAAAATAAATTTATTTCAGTTTTTAAACACAGAAAAACAATGTTCATGTGTGCACACTGCCTTATAGCATCCTTTTCATTTCTGTGTAAATACTTTGCACATGTTTTATTTCTTGTAGTTGGGACACACTAATAAATCGAGGTTTGGCTGCTTGGCACACTGTTTTTTTCTTTTATAATTACTTAGATTAATCAATCAATCTGCTATGTAATTCAGGCTGAAAAACACCTGTCTCATGATCACCCTATCTTCAACATTCGGGCTCAGATACAACACACTTGCCTAGCTTTTTCTGACACGCCTCAACAAATAAAATTTTGTATTATAGAAGTCTTTAAATGTGGGTCAGTTTTCCGTTTTACGACAGTAGCGGTTTCTTTGTCGCTATAACAAGATGCCAGGTATGAAACTTGGTGTTTCTTCTTCAGGTCTGCTGCAATCGCACTTTTTTACGATTTTTCTTGGCGCCTTGCACTCGACACTTGCAAGTATCACAGATAGACTGGGGTGTCAAACTGTCTCAAAATTTTTTATCTCCAGTGATGTTTCTTTTTCTCTTAACATTTTTTCCATCAAACTTAAAGCCACACAGACGGCGACAATTCACAAAAGCACTTCTAGCCTCTTCACTGCAAAACATTTAGGATAAATGCGCTAAGATAAATTTCCCGAGCAAAAAACAAGTTGCAATCTGTTCGGATGATGGCAATGCTTCGACATTTCTGGCCCGTGCAACAGAAATAGCAGAAGTAGTTAGCGACGATAATTTGAGAAGCGGAACAATAGAAGACGACTAGTACCTTCCCTTGCAATTGGTCTTTTTCCTGATTTATTTCTAGCTAGTCGGCTCTTCCAAGGTGTTTTGACCAAGCTAGCATTTATACATGTACAGATAATTTTCCTCACTTAACAAAATTATTTAGGTTGAATTTAGTATTTTGCGGGTTCTTTGCGACCCAACTTTTCGTCGCAGGGTATGTCTGTTGTACGAGCCAGACAAGGAGAGCGATAGAAATAAAATGGCGACCCTAGATATGGTATTTACTTTTTGATATGAGGGGTCACGATCTGACTTCACTGTATGAGGTTCTCTGATCGGGCGGGAAAAAGACAATTGCGGAAATTTCCGCTCAATCAAAAAATGAAAATTTTATTCGCTCTGGAACTCGTCCGTTAAAGATCTGTTCTCAGGGCTCTTTTCGCCTTACTCGATAACTTTACGCCAGTCCCGATTCTCGTCCCGTCTCGACTGACTGCCCGTGGGTCTCCGAGGATGTCAAGAGCCATCACTAGCCATCACTCCCCGGGAGGGAGGGGGTAAATTAGCATATGAAGGGGCAGGGATGCTCGTCGGAAATTTTAAATTAAACCCCTAAAGGAGCCCAATCTGGGCGTGACACAGGCTTTTTTTGACCCCTAAAAGAGACCATATTTTAAACATATTGAATATATATTTTTATATTTCTTCGTGTGCAACCCTAAACAAGAACTTCACTGCTACACATAATGACTTTTTGCTCGAGACACCCTAAGTGAGACCAAAATCCGAAACTTACACCCCAAAGCGAGACGACGAGCATCACCGCCCCAGGGGTTTCATATGCGAGTCCCCACCCGGGGCTATCACAGGCCATCACAAGGCATCACTCACCGTCACTTATCACTCTGCATCACTACATATTACTACACATCACAACGCATCACTACCATTACTAAAACTAAAAATCACTAACAATCACTAGATATAAAGGTTTGGGCTTCATCGCAAACGACAATATCAAAGTTGAGTGCCTCAACAGCGGTTGAGTTGAGGAGTTCACCTGAATCGTAAGAGTGTTTATGATTTAGTTGGAAGGGGGTGTTGGTTCTATACTCACATTTGCTGGTGACCTTTGCGTAGAGAACTCTTTACCATGTTAATGCAGGTCTTAGATAAGTGGGTGATTTTGAAAAACAATTTCCTGAAAGCGCTTGTTGGAAGAAAAAAAATGCATGCTTTTTGATTTTACAGCGGAAGGGTTGGCGCAGTGGTAAGATCTCTGCCTTGCGACCCTAAGATCCCGGGTTCCATTCCCGGTTCTGCCGAGAGTGGAATATTTGGCGACCTTCTTTCCCGCTAAAGTTCACTCAGCTTTCCATCCTTCCGAGGTCGGTAAAATGAGTACCAGCAGGCATGGACTGCTTAGAAGCGGCTGCCATTTGCGCCTGTATATGCTTCCAGTCCGCTGGGGGTAAATTGATCATTGCAAAGCGCCTTTGAGACTTTTGTGATAAAGGCACTATATAAATGCACCACTTTTCCCTTTTTTACTTTATTGACAAGAGAGGAAGAATGAATAATATCCACCCATGCATTCCAGTCTTGATCAAACTTTTGAATAAAGTAACTACATCCTTGCGACTGTATGCCAAATGCATTTTTCACTTCTTTCAACAGCATTTGCAAGTCTAGACTTCCCTCGTCAGAGATACACATCACGTGTCTCCTTTCGCCAAACTCGACAAGCACCTTCACAAAATTTGCACCAACGAACAACAGTTTTGTAGCACTATCACGAACAATACAAGACTTTAATTCAGACGTATCCGTGTACAGCCCTATCCATGTACAAAAATTTTTTTTAAAATAAATGCATAAGAAGAGAATATAAACACCTGATGACATGCTTGATCGGTCAAGTGATTCTCAGAATAAATTACGAGTAAAAACTGTGACAAAAGATTTTTGTTCACAAAACAATCAATTTTACTTATGTGTTAGCATTATACAACGACCTTAAGGACGGATGGCATACTCAGCCAAAGATATAAGGTGATTAAGAGAAAACGACTCTTACCTTATTTTCATGGCCAAAAGCCACCATCTTGCCGGACTAGCGATTCTTGACCCAGTCCACCTCGGTGGAAAATACCCCGGTCCACTCCCCCGCTGTTCTTGGATGACGTGCAAAAGAGGTCAAAGTCCCCGATACCTGCGGCCCTTTCGCTGGTCAAATAACGGAAAATTCCCCGCAAATGCCCCGTTATGACCCGGCCGGGGGGATGCCGCGGTTTACATTGACTGGTGCATAATTAATTTATTTCGCTTTAAGTATTGTAGCTTAAGTAAAGCACATTACAAAGTGTATTTTTAGCATTTTTTTGGCATCAATTAGCATGTTTTACCATAGCAAAGTGAATTTTGCTATGATAAACAAAGAAATTAATCAAATTAGCTTCAAAAAAAGAACTTGTATCAACTTGAATAAGAACATTGAGAATTTGTATATTTTTAAACTATTGTTTTCTTTGTACATAGATTTATCTTAACTGATATGTAACGAGTACAGTTTGTAAATATTTTATCTTATATTTTAGTTTCATGCATTCATTTCTTAATATGCACATAACTATTTCTAACTATTTGCTATTATTACTTATCATGTAAAGGTCCACATTAGTCTAGTGCTGCGTCTGGTGTTTGTTACAGGTCACAGGTCATTGTTTTACCAATACAGAAAGTATCCTAAACATTAATAAAAGCTAAGCTAAAGCCTAAACATTTTTGTTTAGGCCTAATTAGATCTAAGGTTAGCCTTTATGCATGTTTAGGATACTTTCTGCATTGGTAAAGCAATGACCTGTGACCTGTAAAAAAGGACGTCTACAAAACATGGATCCCAGGTCCATGGACCACCAATGTGGACCCCTTCATGTACCTGGTCCATGGACTACCTCTATGGACCACCCCTCATTTTGTACAAGTTTGCTGCCTTCGAAAATTTCAGGCCTTGGATGTTTATAGGTCATAGAATCTCCAAGAATCACAAGGGATTTTCTTCTAGGTGATCGATTTGATGAATGCGGCGCATTCCTTGTTGAATTTTCTTGACTCTTGCCTCTTGTTATTCTTAAGAAACGTGCACAACGCTTAATCAATTTTGCTTCAAAAGATGAAAACGCCATATCTTTTTTTTGTTTAAGCTAAGGTTCTCCCTATAAACTTTCTTTATGTCTTTGAAGTTGCAAAATTAATGTATGCTGTTAATGGTAAAAAAGCACCGCCGAGTATTTTAGATCTCTTTTGTAGAACAATAAGTATTTAACAACTATTCACCGATATTCATCGAACCTGAGGTGAATCATTGTTCTAGTATAATTACACAGGTGATTATTTGACAAATATGAATTTTCTTTAAAAGAATTAAATTTCCTCGTCTGTCACGTCAACAAAACGGTTTGCGGCCATTTTGAAAAAAAAAAACGCTTAGGTGATTATCGCGTAATAATCACCTCAAGTGATACCAATCAGCGCAGGGAATTTTTAATAATCACCTACGTAATTATACTAAACACAGTTATTCCACTCGTTCATCAAAATCTCAAAAGTTTTATACAAAACACCCCAGAAGTGACTTGCAAAAAAACTGTTCTCACGTATTGGCACAAGAATTTGGAATGAGATACCTTAAACTTCTAAAGAGAGCTACTAACCACCTTACACAACAGAAGATTGCAAAACGCCGCAATATTCCTGTACAAGATTAAAAACAAGCTGCTGATCTTAAAGAATAAGAAAATTGTCAAATAATAGTTTCAAAAATAAGATTAGAAATGTACTATACGACATATTAATAACTGAAGATGACTACATTAGAAATTGATAAAATAATATCGAAACTAAAGAAATACTAGTTATACCGTCCTTATTGTGTAATTTACTGTAATTTTTAGGTCGTGTTATTTCTTATTTATTCAACCTCAAATAGTTTATGCCTTTTCCCCTTTTTTCTTTTATATTACATAATGAATCTGTATATGAATCTTACATAGTTGAATCTCTCGAACGAGGTCAGTATAATTGTTACTTAGTATTTTTAAGAAAGAAATAAACTTGAAACTTAAACTTCTTGGATTTTGTTTGAACAGTTTCCCAAGAGAAACAAACGATCTTGTAGGTTATCTCCCAATTATCTCTTGTGCTGCGAGTTTACTTTCCTTTTCAATTTCGTTGTTGAAGAGTCGCAATGTCGTTAATAGACTCTTATTTTCACCGCTTCAAACATTTGTCTCTTGTTTTCAAGAGATATATCACGATTCAAGTTCTTGTAGTTTCTGCTTAAGGTCTCTGTTTTCCGCCTGTAGTTCGGTTTCCTCTGTTGTTGTCTTCCCACTTATGAGAAGTGAGATTTCAGACCGACGTTTGCTGATTTCGTGTCTAAATTGTTCGCTTATCTCACGCATTGGAGTGCCTATTAGATTTGAACAAGATACATGATCGTTTTTGCACTGATCTTCGGTTCTCTCGCTTCGGTTTTCTTGGCTCTTTCTTGGAATGAAGGCTTCATCTTCTTCGTGTATCTCGTGGTCGCTGATAATTGTAAATTCAGATCATTTGTTGGCGATAATCTCAGATTTGCAGCCTTGTATGTTAAAGGTTGATTAATACCAGTTTTCGCGGAGGGTTAGCTAACACCTGCGTCCTGCTTGGCAGCCAGCCATGCATATGAATGATTTATTTGGCGACGCAATAACTATCCCTTATTAATATATGACGCAATACATCCTTTATACTGTACTAGACAGTTTTTGCAGTCCAGCCAATTGTCGCTGTACAGTGGATACACTAGAATGATCAGGACCAAGACGAATCAAGTAAATGGCCAACGCACGTTCAAAATACTCCTTTGCCTGCTCCAGCTTACCATGGTCACGGAGTACAACAGCCAAGTTTTTATAAGAATCTGCGACACGAATATGTTGAGATCCCAACTTTTGTATCCGTATAGCAAGACCGAGCTCAAGATACGCCTTTGCTTGTTCCAGGTCACCTTGGTCATGGAGTACACTGGCTATGTTGTTGTAACTGGTTGCGACATGGATATGCTGAGATCCCAACTTTTCTATCCGTATAGCAATAGCGCGATCGAGATACTCCTTTGCTTCTTCCAGGTCACCCTGGCCATGGAGTACAGTGGCTATGTTGTTGTAACTGGTTGCGACATCGATATGCTGAGATCCCAACTTTTCTATCTGTATAGCAACAGCACGATCGTGATACTCCTTTGCTTGTTCCAGGTCACCTTGGTCATGGAGTACATTGGCTATGTTGTTGTAACTGGTTGCGACATGGATATGCTGAGATCCCAACTTTTCTATCCGTATAGCAACAGCGCGATCGTGATACTCCTTTGCTTCTTCCAGGTCACCTTGGTCATGGAGTATAGTGCCTATGTTGTTGTAACTGGCTGCGACATCGATATGCTGAGATCCCAACTTTTCTATCTGTATAACAAGAGCGCGATCATGATACTCCTTTGCCTGTTCCAGGTCACCCTGAGCACGGAGTACATTGGCTATGTTGTTGTAACTGGCTGCGACATCGATATGCTGAGATCCCAACTTTTCTATCCTTATAGCAAGAGCGCGATCGTGATACTCCTTTGCTTGTTCCAGGTCACCTTGGTCATGGAGTACATTGGCTATGTTGTTGTAACTGGATGCGACATTGATATGCTGAGATCCCAACTTTTCTATCTGTATAGCAACAGCGCGATCGTAATACTCCTTTGCTTCTTGAAACTCACCCATCCTGTGATGGACATTGCCTAACGCATCATAGATTGCTGCGAAATCTCTCTCACAATATACACCAACATGCTGAATTATTTTTAGAGCTACGTTACAGAGGCTTTTGGCTCTATTAAAGTCGCAATGATTAGCACAAAATGCGCTAAACCTGATGAAATAACTTGGATAATGTTTCGCACTTAAATTGACCTCCGATAAGTCAGCTACATTGAATACACTTTCAATTTCTGTTATTAGGCACATCAAATGAGGTACCAGCTGTAAGCTATTAGAAGTAGAGTCTTCTTTGTCAAGATTTTTCTCCTTTATAAACTGATTAAATGAGGTAATACCCCAATGAATGATTTGGAAATATTGAGCCTTTGAATACTTTTTGATTCTCGTTTGGGTGACATTTCTCACAATTTGATGTACTTGAACGTAGACGCCACTCTCGTCTTCAACTAACAGCAGCGAGCTTTTTGGAATCCTTAAACCAATGATATCTTCGTCCACAGATTCGTCTAATCCACTCCTATGGCTGTCGTTCTCGACATTCAGAATGTACTTTATTACAAGGTCAAGGTTCAATGGTTGCTGACCACAGAGAGAAATGAAACCGAATGCGTGATTCAAAACCTTGTCAGATGACATCGCGTCGTCCATGGCCAATGAAATCGCTGTGGTCATAGCGATTGGGTAGCTTTGGTTTGTCATGGCAAGAAAGGACTCAGTGTTAGCACGCTGACCCGTCTCAAGCTTCTCGAGGTAGCCTTTCCAGCCAAAATTCGAAGATGCTTCCCGAACTTGTTTGACAAAGATAGCGGCGCTTGCTAAGGCAAGGGGTTGGTAATCTAATGCCCGAGCAACTTCTTTTTCAGTCTCACCGTCAGCGATGCCGGAGAGAGAGGCTAATAAAGAAATGGCGTCAGATGGTGTCATGCCCTTGCTCACAGAGATGTGATTGCTGAAAGAGGTTTCTGAAGGAATAGCAGCGGTGTCTTGCGATGTGATCAGCAGCTGACCTTTACACCAGTGCGTGTCTCCGGTCTCTGGCAAATGAGGATTTATTCCACTTAAGCTGACGACATTGTCCACCACTAACAGCCACGATGAGTAAAGCTCAACTTTGGTACTAATTAATGACTTTATGTTGGCAATCTTCCCCTCCGTCTTCAGATCTTTGTCCTTTAGAGTACTTGTGACTGCATATTCTGAACACTTTAGATGACGAGCAAAAGAGACGTAGGGTTCTAACAGAGAATCAAGACTTTGCGCATTTAGAGTCATCACGAATGCATTCTTGCCCGCGATTTGTTTTTTGTCATCAAAGAATTTCTTTGCGGCAAGACCGGCTAACTGAGATTTGCCGCTTCCAGGGTTTCCTGAGATGTACAGGGAAGTTAATCGGCTCTCGTTGGTTTCTTTCAGTTGCTTTAGCTGTTGAGCTATCTTAGCCAACTCATGATCTCGTTCGGCAACGTCGTGCGATGGCTTCGGTGGGAGAATGCAAAATGCCGCTGGAGCTTCAATTTGTAACTGCTCTTCAAGGACCTTTCGATGCTTTTCTGTTTCCTTAAGGGTTTCACCTTTTTCTTTAAGTTCCCGTTCTTTTTCTTTTAGTTCGTCTTTTAGGTGGTCGACTACTTGCAAGACCTTTCGTAACTCGTCCGTCGGAAAACTCTTCTGATTTCTGGTTTCTTGAATCTTCAGATCGGAGAGGCCAAGTGCTTGAAAGGCAACTACAACTTTACCTACAGCAGTTTGAAACTCTGACTCCTTGACATGGCCTTGTGGCAAATGAGCAAAGTCTTGATTACGAAAACTTCTCAAATCATCCACATTTGATCGGACTACTGCGTTTAGGCCTCTTCCAATACAGTCGGAGTACAGTATAGCGTAAAAGAGCATGGTGCAATCCCATTCTGCTCTATTTCCGTTAACCATGGTTGCCAAAAGACCCGTGTTTTTTCTTTGGTTTCTCGGCGACTCCTGCTTTTTGAAGTGCAGTCCATTTCGGGGTTCGTCTTTCCATTCTCCCAAAGTTGCCTTGTAGCGGTTGTCCCATTCTTGTTTGAAGATTGTTTGCAGGCCCTCAGTTATCACATCAGTAGTGATAAAGCAGATCCTGAAGTAATTCAGTTGCTCGTCATTGTATTCTGCTCCAGTGGCCATACTTAGTCAGGCTCAGCTTTTACTGAGCCCTTGCTAGAAATAATTATTGCGTTAATCTCAGCAGTAGTACAAAGGATCATTTAATGAAAATAACTTGTATATGTACTAATTTTTTTTATATTTTTACTTTTATTTCTTTACATATTTTCGCAAATAATGCAAAGTGCGGGAAGCTTTTCAGGCGAGAGAAGTCACTATGAAAGGCATCCGCTTGCTCTATAAAGCTGGTCCTTTGACATGTTGGTTTTTAAGGTAAAGAGGGAATGGTGGCAACCGATAGAAGCCCGAAATTGAAAGTTTCGGATTCTTTGAGGAACACGCGCCTGGAATTAGTTGTTTGAAAGATAGATAACCCCAAAAAGTGCTATTCAAACGAATTGAGTTATACAAACTACTGGGGTGGAGGGGGAGGGGGGGGGGGGAGGGCGTTCTAGCGGGGGCAGGTCATCAAGGAGCTTGGCAACAGGGAAGGCAACCGCAACGAGAACATCGATTCAAAATAGGAATTCTAGTTCCTGTAATCAGTTCGCGCCGGATTATTTCAACTCTTTCATTATGTAAAATGTGTCTGTCTTCTAAAAATGAAACCGGTGTATATGAAAGCGGTTAAGAGAGGGGCTGTTTACATGATACCGGGGCGACATTCGCACCAGCGCGAGTTCACTGCGGTTCCTTCTCTTAGCTCTGTATTTGTTTACATGATATCACCGAAAGAAGTCATGCTGGGTTGCCTCACACCGGCGCGAGTTCACCCCGGTTGCTGCACCAGGAGCGAAAATTTCGTTCCGGCGCGAGATCTCGCCATGGCATGTAAACGAGGAATGATCACTCGTTCCGGTGTGAAATCGGCCTCCCGGTGGGCTGAACCGGGTAGCGCATGCGTACTTTTTCTGATAGACGCCATATTTGCAGGCTGGGTTTACGCTTGTATTTTATCGATATGTGGTGTCCCTTCAGGTAAACACGATAAGAATTGACCTCGTCGTCACGTAAACGCGGTATCAAGAAGTCACCCCGGTGCGAGTTTTCTTATGTAAACACCCCCATAGAGAGAGAAACAGGCAGAGAGAGATCAAAAATCTGAATGCGTCAGCTGCCGTTGTCCTCAAGCCACTGATTTTGGTCATTTGACATTGTTGTTTTAATTAGGACGAGAAACTGACGAACAGAATTGAATATAAAAAGCAGGTGCAAAGCGTGTAGATCAATGGTTTTCGCTCATTATATCTTTACTTTGTTTTGTGACGTTCTTGTTGCCGTTGCCTTCCTTATGGCTAAAGCTTCCTATCATTTTATTTGGATCAAATATGGGAAGGGTCAGTGGTTCCTATGCAGGGAAAAATGAAAGCACCGTGATAAATTTACAGTCCAGGCTTTAATGATTGAACTGCGATTTTTAAGTGAGTAGAGAAGGGGAGGGTTGTAAGCAAAAAATGAAAAAGCTTTACAAAGAGGAAGTCAGCAAAATTTGAAGACAATCTCCTTCTATTTTCCGCCTCTAATTTAAGAACGGTGCGTAATATGATAAAGCTGTAAACCACTTCCCAACTTAACATTCCACGGAGAGGTCATGGACATGTCAACCGGGCAGGTCCCTAGCAGTCCTTACAAAGAGTGTAACAGGTGGATCTGATCTCACCTTTAAATTTGCTAGATGTCACTGAAATTCTTCTATACGCAAGCTGGATGATATGCGAAGCCGGAAGTACAATGGTTCCGATCAATTTGCCGTCTCGAAGACAACTAGAAACAGTGATGTATGTCCTCCTGCAACAGATATTAGCCCAAAATTCGGTGGCGTGAGCAGTGATAGTTTTAGCTTCTGCTAGTCTAACTACACTTCAACTGTTGTAAGGCAATTCCTTACTAAAAAAAAACACAAAAACAAACGAAATATACGATGCTTTAATAGGTACTCAATTTCCTTATTAATCATTGATGAACTTCAATTCTATGGAAGAAATAATATTTGCCGTTCCCAGGCTTTTCTGCGAACGTGCACAGGAACACCAAACTGTGGCCAGATAATGAAACATTTTCGGTGCATTAAACTTCTCTGTAACAAGATATGACTTATCTTTTAACCTTGAAGGTTTCTCTTCCGCTTTCGCTTTGGAAATATGCATCGACGCTTCTAAATGCTCGAATTACAATAACCAGACTCTTACTTGCGAACCGTTAAATAATGAAGAGACAAACTGAACCAGAATCACCATAAAGGCACAAAGCAAAACCAGTGCAGTACAGGCGCTATATAATTAAAAACTTAAGCTTAATTTAAGCTTAAATTATTGACAGTTTAATTACAAATCATTCGTGTCGACCAGCTACGAAGGATCGCAAACATTTGACTTACCGATTAGGAACGTAAGGCACTCTTTTCCTAGAAGTCTCTTAAGTTCTTGCGATGGTAAAAAATCACTGCACGGTCAACAAGTCTGAGGACTCTAATATAGAACCTGATCAGCCACGCCCTCACCCCTGAAACAATGGACACCAACATGACATTAACAAATTTGATGATTGGACTTAAGAGTCTAAGGAGACATGCAAGAAACCTTAGGCCCAGTTCAGACGTCGTGCTTCTGCCGTGCCGATTTAAATTCAGGAATTAAGTTCGACAAAAGCACGGCAGAAGCACGGCGTCTGAATCAAACTTTTGAATTAAGTTCGGCAAAGCAATTAAGTTCGACATGCTCTGTCGTGCTACACGACTCTGGCACGGCAGCGATTCAAACGTCGTGCCTCTGCCGTGCCAAACAAAATTCATAAATTATATTAATGTATTTTGGCAGAGTTTTGTTCGCGCGAGGAGTTACGAGGAGACCACGAAGAGAATTCTCCTTTACGGAGTATGCGCATTGAGTGTTAAAGTAACAACATGGCGGCTTGGCGAAGAAGTGTTCATGTGAACGAAATTTCATCCGCCGAAGAGCAAGCTGGTGATGAATCATGGAACGAAGACGAACCCTTTGATGAAAAAATTCCATTAGCTGGCTATGAATATGGAAGGGGGAAAATGGCGAAGAAGCAGCTAGCGACGCTGAATCTGAAATCAGCAAGTCTACGAATTCCGGGAGCAATCGGGCAAAGAAGAAAGTTGGAAGAAAATCGAGTTGGAAGGAAGACGACATTACAGATATGGTGGATATTGTTTGTAATAGCGATTATTACAAAACAAGAATTATCTTCACGAATTCAAAAAACTCAAGAAACAATGAGGTATATAGCAAGTTGCTCAAAGATATGCAGGAACGGTTCGAAGCACGTGGTCATGAGGTTCGGTTCACTGTGGAGCAAGTGAGAAACAAGTTAAAAAAGCTGATAACCGAATGCAAAAAGGTGGCTCTCACCGTCAAAACCGCGACGGGTGTTAATCGCTTCCAAGAAGAAAAGAATTATGGGCCATGGTTCCCCATGCTGTTTGCTCTCGTGAAAAGTCGAGATTCCTGTCAGCCTGATGCGAGCAGTGAAAATGTAAATGAAGAATCAAGGGCAAGTCCAGCAAGTGTACAGGACAGCGATGAGAGTACAGGTAACGGATCGTCAGATGGTAGGAAGCTTTTTGTACCAGTCAAAAACCGAGGGAAAAAAAGGAAAGAAGTTGCATCAAGTGCTGTTGAATGCATGGAGAAGTTGTTAGAAAGAGACCCAACCAAAGATCTCCTTTAGTTTTATCGCGAAGAGAACGAGAAGGCTAGAAGACACGAGCTTCAACTCATGCAAATGATTATGTCATCACAGCCACCAGCCCAATCTGGTCAGTGTTCTACTCAAGGAAACTACCAGCCGTATGGTTACATGTCTGTCCCACCCCAGCATGCTTATGGATATATGGAAAGTGGAGGTATGCATCAGGTGCAAGGTGGAACTGTATCAAGTGTGGCGAACAATAATTCCCAAACTTTCGTCAACCTCTGACTTTCAATTAATGACTGGATCTTTTTTCCACAATATTTGTTGTGTTGTGAATAGGAAATATTTCTAAATTTAAATTTGTTGTTTAAATCTTCAGGGGTTCAGAAACATGGGAAGCTATTCCAGAAGTAATAATTGGGAAATTTCCATGATTATTTTTTTGTGTTTTTAAAGTTCATTATTCTACTTTAGTGTAGCAAAAATTCATCAGCTTGAATGGATAAAAATAATTATTGATTATTTATGAAGGGATCCTGTAGTTCTGAATGCAGATCTATTGTCTATTTTCCAAATATGGGCAACTTGAAATTTTCATTGTGATTTTGGCCACTTTGCTTCTGAGCTACTCTTCCTCTTTTTATATTTGCAATTATTTAATATATGCATTTTACAGATATGGATACAACCTGCGAAGGATCTATATGTTACATAGGTTTGAAAATTGAGCAATCCTCTCCCATCGTGCCAGGATAGCACGTGATTTCACAGGGAAGTTGAGTTAAGATATCCATTAACAGTGATGTTATGTTACCAGTAACCAAACAATTTATTGCTTGTATTAGAGAAATCATGTTCATATACCAAGCTGACAACATAATCATCATGAAGGATTTAAATACTATAATTATAATTTTTAAGTTATCATGTTTTTTGAAAAATAGAAACATCTTGCTACAGAGATAGTACAAACTTATTTCATTTTTTTTTCATGTAACTTCAATAAGAACATATGGTAGAACAAAAGTCTCTGCTTAATGTTCCACCTGAAAGGTGATGGGAACTACACTTTTTCTGTGACAAAAACAACACCAGGTTCTTTATCAGTCATATTCAAATTCAACTTTGTAGTGATGCCTAGAGGACACAAACAAAAGAAATTGAACCAGAATGTTCATTCATTCATTCATTCATTTTGTTTATGTCTTCTAGGCGCATAGGCCTCGCTTCCAAGTTGAATTTTATCATATCAAAGGAACCCTTTTGAAGAACATGTCCCTTTACAAAGGAGCCCTTTTGGCTTCTGTGGTACACTTGAAATTTCAGCTTAACCCTTTCACTCCCAAGATGTAAAATAATGTTAATTCTCTTTACTGGGTGCTATACATTCCTTTTAATGTCAGTTTTGAGAATTTGGCAATTGAGGCAGTATCTCCCAGGGGGTGGGGATGGGGATAGACTTCTCTATTCTCATCACCTCTCTGCTAGAAAACATCCTGATCTTGTAAGGGAAAGTACATATCAGTCACTGGAG
>OX421458.1:25564017-25579017 GCA_949126865.1 Montipora capitata | reverse complement strand
TTCTTTTCAAAACTAAATTTGGGAGGACGTCAATCAAATGTTCCATGGCTAATTCGACTGCCGCCAAGTGAAGAAAACTATTGTCATGGAAACATTTGATTGACTTCCTCCCAAATTTCGTTTCGAAAAATGGAAAAAAGTCGTGGAGGGGCGCGAGTGACTGATAATCGCTGTAAGAATTATGAGGACAAAAGAAAAAGAACAGCGATGTAATGAATTTACACGTCAAAAGATCATTTGGGTGATTACATGTTTTTCTTTGCTTTGTTTCTTTTTTCTTGTTCTTCTTTTTAAAGTCGTCAAATCAAATTTCCATCATTTAAAAGGATTTAAGGAGCTCAAGAAAGGCGGCACATAGATTTGCCAGTAGTCACACTGACCAACCCGTTTTTCACAAAATTACTTTTCGTTGCTTCTTTCTTCTTCATCATCGTCAGGATTACAAATAGCACGAGCGTCCCATAGCTTGACACAGTTATCCACACCACCTGAAAAAATATCAATCACGATGTTGACAAAACTGAGTTGCCCAAAATGGACGATTGTGTATCACGGGTTCTTTTAGGTTTAATCCCTCGGTTATTCGGTTTCGCCCAACTAAGAAAAAAAATTGTTACAGTCGTACACTGATCCCTCTGTCGCTACTTTCGTTAACAAATCATCCCGTTTTCTGCCTATGCAGACAACCCATCCCCGTTCGCTTAAAATTCCATCCCATATCTCGCCCTTCATTTTCCAATACCCACATCAGATGATGAGCTAAATACAATTCGGTATTATACTACGCCAACCTTGGATTCAAGCCAATAGGCCATTTCCGAGTTCATGCCTGCGTCCTCTTCAAAGCGAGTCTAAGTGCAAAGTTTTTGTTATGAAAATTAGTTTTCATTCATATGTAAAGTAGAACTAATTACCATCACAAAAACTTCGCACTTAGACTCGCTTTGAAGAGGAGACATACGTGAACTCGGAAATGGCCTATTCTCTCGCATCTAATTCGAAGAGGAAAGAGAAAAACGGCAACAGAAATCCTTGGATAAATTCTCCAGAGAAAGAATTTGAGGCTCTCATACCTGAAGCGAGCATGTTCCCGTCTCTACTAAAACGCAAAGAGTACACGGTATCTGAGTGTCCTTTCAGCTCTGTCAGTAATGTCCCTTCTGCCAGGTCCCAAACTAGGATACGCTTATCGACTCCTATAAATAAGAAAACAGATCACAGAGGAACTATCTCAGCGCAATATGGTGGTAACACATTCAGACAGTCTGAAATACACCTGCGCTCGCTTGAAATTCCAAGAGTACAATTTCAAGTTCACCTCCCTTTGGGCCGACTCTTTGAAGAAAGGTTCATGTGAACTTGCCAACGGTTAAAGGAAACACTATAATGAGTATCTACATGCAGGCTCAGAAAAAGTGTTGCGCTCTCTACATTGAACACTTCCTTCCGCACACTAAAGGACGGTGCCTACTATTGTTATTGCGCATACGTTCTGCGCATCTCGAGACACTCGGATTTCCTATCGGTTATGCTTACTAATACAGGGATATTTTTGCGCCGTTTAAAACTATCCGCAGAAAGTAGATATTAGTAAGTACTCTTGGTATCCAAAGAGAAAATTGAGGGTAACCATGCATTTTTGTGAGATAATTAAGCTTCAATTTGAGAAAGAACGCCATACATTGCTTTGTATTTTAAAGATTTTTACCAACATTAGTCATGAATTATCTTTGAAAATGCGTGGTTACCCCCAATTTTCTTTTTGGATTTCAATAACACTTGTTAAGATCTACATTTCCCGCACAATCATAAACCGGGGCAAAGATATCTTTAATTAGTAGGCACCGTCCTTAACATTTTGAAGAAACTTGTTATGCTGTATCAAGATATAACGGTCAAGGCAAACGTCAGAACCTTGCTGAAATTACCTGACGAGGCGAGGTAACGTCCGTCGGGAGAGAACGCCAGCGAATAGATAGCTCCCTGAGTAGCAAGGAGACAAGAGAAAAATGAGCAAGTGGCAAACGCACCATTAAAAGATTGTTCCCGGTTTCAGTGAGCAATATCCCAATGAAATCATAAATCGATACAAGCACAGCTAAAATGACGCAATTGTTATGTAACGATGCTAACACGTTATTGAAACTTCCACTCTAACGAAAGAATAACTAAAAACCACAGTAAATAATGTTTGCCTTAAAATTTGATGCACAGTTTTTAAAAAAGGAAATTTTAGGACCAGTTAATTTCATTTTTAAATTTCTCGGGCGACGACATCTCGATTAATGGGCGATTTCCGAGTTGCTGTTTGTCTCGATTTCGAAGTGAGTCTTGGTGCTCAACTATTGTAAAGCAAATTACCTTGATTTGCATAAGAATACGCAACTCATTTCCATTTGAATGGTTGTGCACCAGAACTCGCTTTGAAACTGAGGCATGCAGCAACTCGGAAATGGGCTATTGTGACATGTTGCAGTTGCCTCGTTGTCATTATACAAAAAGCTCAGTATTCAAGATGGTGGAGCCTGAAAAATATGAAAGTAAAAGTAAGTGATTCAAAAATTTTTTTTGGATTTAAACACTAGCAAAAAAAGTTTGATGGCGAACATTTTTCCTTCCGCTTAAAAAAATTATCCGCTTACGATGGAATAGAGGTTCCCTTAAAAACCATTCAGTTGTCATATGTTCGCTCTTACGAATCTTCGAGCAACTCAGCCCAAGAAAGATCAGAACTTGCGCGGTCGTGTATTTGTCAACAGTTACCTTATGTCCAGTGAAAAAACGGACAGAGCTGCCAGTATTTAGATCCCAGAGCCTCACGGTCCGGTCACAAGATCCAGTAGCAACGTAGTTGCAGTTTGGATGAAAAGCAACTCTCTGTGAAAGACAAAAAATGAGAATAAAAACTAAGGTCTTAAACGTATCAATTACCATATGATAAAAAAAACGAGCTGAACAATTTGAAAAAATCTTACGTGTTTTTGTGGTTGATTAAAAATCGTTGGGTTTCACAAGCAAACGAAGTGATTTTTTTCGTTTCCCTTTCTCAGTTTGTTTTGGTAGTGTCTAATTTCTAAATCTTTGCAGATATCTTTGCCATATAATACAAAAAAATTTATGCCTTAACGTAAACTTTGTGTGATAAAGTTTCTTCTGAAAGTCTTCGCACTTGGACTCGCTCTGAAAACGCGGCTAAAGAATATGGCGCACTTTGGTTAAACAAGATTACATTCAAACACTCCTTTTTTACACGAAAAGCGAACTCTAGCAGAAGGGATGACGACGGCTTCTTAAGCGTTATTGCAACGATTTCATGATTATATAAGGTTGTTTGGAATGCAAATTGTGTCAGAATTTTCAAGGAATTTATCTGGTATAAATTGGTCACAAAATTTGGAATGAGGAATTTTAGGGTCGATTATTCAGATCTTTGACCTAGCCTCAAATTTGGTTATTTTTTTGGTCATTAAATAGAGCGGCAAAGAAATGCATCAAAATTTAAATCGCACATGCAGAGAGCGCAGAGCCATTGTTTGTCCTCACTATTCTCCGCCGTTTTGTTTTCTTCCGACGTCGTTGTTTTTTAAGTTTAAACATCAAAAGTACCAGCTCACTCTCCCCTCCCCGATAAAAACCATTCCGTGCCCGTCCAAAGAGCTAATAGGGAGTTTAAGAAACCACGACGGCTACGGCGACGAAAACGTCACTTTAAAATATAAGTTTGAGCTGTTCTAAGTATTTCATGATTATTCCATCTTGTTTATATTATTCAATATGAGCGAAGTGTCCTAAAACTGGATTGGTACGGACGGATTTGAAGTAAAGAGTGAGACTGAAAGATTCACTGTAGTTTGTCCACGTTGTCCACAAAACCTTAAATTTGGTCATTTCACGTAGTAGTTTTGACGAGTACGGTAGAGAAATTTTCAAAAATGCGTGCCGCACGTGCAACACGATCATTTTGTGTCTTTTTAACCAATAATATTACTTCTTTTTGGTGTTGTCGTTGCCGTAGCCGTCGTCGTTTCTTAAACTCTCGAATGTTTGAATACATTCTTACATTGACGTCCGACACGTGACCAGCTAAGATCCTGAGCGGTTGTGGGTGGTCGGTGCTCCAAAGGCGAGCTGTGCGGTCATGAGATGCTGTAGCGAAGTAGTGCCCTTTTGGACTGAGGAAAGAAAACTATAAATATTCCTACTTCTCTACATAGATTTATCGTACGGCCCGTAAGCACCTGTGTTAAATTTCTCGTTAATCCTTTGACAAACTTCATCAACCCGAACCTCACCCCCTGGAAAACGAGAACCCCCAAGTACATACACTTACTGTCCCACACATCCCCTTGGGGAAATGAATAGATGCACTGTGACCTTCTGGCCCGGGTTGCTTGAAGCATCGTTAGCGTTAACCAGTGTTAAATACCATGGAAACCTATAGGTTTTGATACCTCTTAACCAACGGTTAGCACAAACCAGGCTTCGAGCAACTGGCCCCTGGGCCCAGTTGTTCGAAAGCCGATTAACTTAATCCAGGATTAGCGTAAACTTTGGTTTGCTTTTTTAACTTTTGGGTGAAAGCTTCTTTTGGTTATTTTTTGGTTTTCAAGCTTGACTTCGTCTAATGTAAAATTTTGCCAAATATCAGCGTTGTACAACATTTGGGAGTAGAGAAATAAACTCCTTGGTTATTTTTTAATCTGGGATTAGCGTTAATCGGCTTTCGAACAACCGGGCCCTGGTTGCTCGAAACATAGTTAGCGTTGACCAGCGTTAAATACCATGGAAACCTATAGGTTTTGATATCTCTTAACCAACGCGGTTAGCGCTAACCAGGTTTCAAGCAACTGGTCCCTGGTTGCTCGAAACATGGTTCGCGTTGATCAGCGATAAATATCATGGAAACCTTTAGGTTTTGATACCTGTTAACCAACGGTTAGCGCTAACCAGGCTTCGAGCAACTGGCCCTTGGCCTTCAAAGGCTACAGAACATCATGACTGAACGTTGAATGCACTTTACTGGCCTTGTCCTGTATGTACCTCACACTTCCTTGCCAAGGTTGTATAAGACTAAACCCCTGTTGTTGGACGATAGGGAGCTTAAGCAACGACAACGGCGACGGCAACGAGAACGTCATCTCAAACTACAAATCCGCGTTATTTAATCGCTTCGTTACTATTTCAACTTTTTTGATATGTCAAGGGTGTGGTAGTTCCTCAAAAATTACACTCGTCTGAACGGCACTTAATTTAGGGGAGAAAATGAAACTTTATCCTCGAATGCTGATGTTCGTCATAAAACCTCAAATTTGGTTATTTCACGTTGTTGTTTTTGGTGACGACGGCAAAGAAATAAACAAAAGTGAAAAACGCACGTGCAGGGCGTGCAAAGCTACTGTTTTTGCCAACTAAATATGCAAATTTGTGAAGTTCTCGTTGCCGTCGCCGTTGTCGTTGCTTAAGCTCCCTAATGTTGCGTTACAAGTTGAGATGGTTTGTTGCGCGTATTACTACCTTCTTACGTAACAAATTCCCATATTCCAAAACGTTAAAGCGACGTCTACTTCTTGCAACAAAAAAATTTGTTGTACAAGAAGATGGTAATACGCGCAACAAAACATCTCAACTTGTAACGCAACATTGTTGCACGACATGTTGTACAAAAAATGTTGCCCGTATTACTGGGCCTTAAAGGAGACCAATCTGGGCTTCGGCCAGGATTTTATGACCCCTAAAAGAGACCATATTTAAAACACATTAAAAACATATATTTATATTTCTTCGCGTGAAACCCTAAACGAGACCTTCACGGCTACATATGGGCTATATATGATGACGTTTTTCTGGGTCTTACGCTTATCCAGAAATTTGAGAACTCAATACGTGTATTTCCTTTGGGGTACAACCTTTGGGAGGCCTTGTAGATCAAGAAAACAACCTGACGGTAGCAACACAATCTTGCCCGCATAAACAGCCCAGTTTGCGACCCTTTTCGGTCTTTGAATTCAAGGAGTAAACAACAACAACAACTCACCAGAACTGAACGTCCCAGACGGGGTAGTTATGACCTTTAAAACAAACTAATGAACTGAAGGTATAGAGACTCCATAGACGCACTATACAGAATAATAATAAGAAACAATTAAAAAAAAAAAACCACAATGGGGGCTTAGGTCGAGGCGAGGCGGGGTTAGGTCGCCTCGCCTCAACCCAAGCCCCCACTCGCTTTTCACACGCAGTTCTTTTCGTTTTCCCGACTATCTGGGAGCCTCGAACAGGCTAAAAGAAAAAATAATAATTTCTTGGCCACCATTTATGAATATGGTATATACCTGTTCTGTCTGCAGAGCTCGAGAGAAGGAATGAGTTATCTGTGTTAAAACTAGTGGAAAATACTGGCCCTGAATGACCAATCAAGCGTCTACTTTCCACAGCTGTCCTGAGAAGTAAAACAACAAGACAAGTTATGCATTTTGCCATGTGCTGTAAATCTCTACTATGAAGATGATGTCTCTTTTAAAAGGCCTTCCCGTTGGGAGTTCTCTTAAGCTTTTCAGTTAAAGCAAATACCGGTCGTATGAGTAACATGAATAGTCTTTCTTGAAAAAATTAGCTTGTCGTAAAAAACGTTGCTGTTATTCATTGTGGTGAAGTACAATAATAATAAAGTATTCTCGTTTGTCTAACGATGTGGTCACTTGTGATGTAGAGAAACACAACAGAGAGAAACACAACAACAGGAGAACCGTACAACAGCGGGCTGCCAAAGGAACAACACACCAAAAATACAAGAATTGAAATGCACCAATCACACCTGCTTAAAACCAACCAATCATAGCAGAGCATCCTGCTTAAAAGGTGACACGTAACCAGTTGACCTCATCGCCTGATGAAGACTAGCAGTATGCAGTCGAAACGTCGCGATCTACATCACAAGTGACCACATCGTGAGACAAACGAGAATACTTTATTATTGAAAATTAGCTTCATTCTGAAGTAAAGTAAACCCATTTACCAAAACAATCATTTCATACTTGGACTGACTTCAAAAGAAGGCTCAGGTGACCTGTAGACAGTTCACAGTCCCTAGTTTTCCTTTTCAATCATCAAGATCATGCAACTTTAACCTGTTGAACTCTTGGAGTGAGACTCAATTGATTTTACTCTGTCAAACGCCAGATGATTTTACTCGTCAATGAGGGGGGAGGGGTAGGGGCTCAGGAGTGAATGGGTTATATTTAAGAACAATTATTGTCCCCATCTATCTTGGGAGGGAGAATTGCTACTCCCCTCACCCCACTCAGTAGATTTGTCACTTTCTCAATCTTAACCAAGCTTTAGTGTTGGTGCACTCGTAGTTTACAGGTAAAAAAAGATTGCATTACATCGTAAATTCAATCATAACCTTTATGTGTGATGTTACTAGCAATAGGGAACAAACATGTGGTCCATTATTCGTTCAAGAACATCCTCTGAGATAGAGAAATAAAAGTGATCAACAACAGTAAAATGGCTTTGTTTATACTACATCTTCTAGAAATACATGTAGCTTTTAAGTTTTTTACAGCCACTCCGTTCTAAGAAAAACTCAAACTTAACAGAACATGATTGAGAACCCCAGCTGCCAGAAGGAAACCAGTTAGCTATTTACAAAGTACGTAACTCTTAGTTGAATTTGGGAACACATACATGTAAGACAAATCCAGCCAATGGTAAGAGAGGGATTTGAGCCCAAAGCAACCACATACAAACCACACACCGTCAAAACTAGACTAGGCCACCTTCTTGACCCATCATACGTACCAAACTTGTCACTTGTAATAGGTACCAAAATCCTTACACCTTTCTCTCAAAAGAGTGATGTCTAACAGCACATTTTACTCATCAATGGGGGAAGTTCATCGCAGCAATGTTTATTTTAAGCATTTTTTTACACTTCAATGACATTACATTATTTATTTAACTTTAACTGACCTGCTTCTTTGTCAATTTGTGCAAGTTCTGAGGGTGATTTGAGCATTCTCAGTTTCTTTGGGGTGAGGCTCCACACCCGCACACTACTGTCCTCAAACCCACCTGACAGCAGGCTTGAGTCCTCCGACATACTAACAGTGTTCAAGCTGTAATAAGAAGATGATTCTCTGAGATAATTGGTCAAAGATTGCATCATACCTTGCCATTATCACTCTATCCATTGACATTACATGGGAATCTTTGTTCACAATAATTATTTTTGCCTTATTATCATAATTTAACCCATAAATGATTTTATTATATTATCTTCATACGACGACGACGACGACGACTACTACTACTAGTATTGAAGCATCTTTAGGCCTCCAATTCAACCTAGACTCTATTTATTGCCTCTGGCCCTTAGCTTCTTTTTGGACTGGAATTCTTTACTCAGACTTGAAGTCCAGACCAATCCTTTTTGGTGACTGCAAAATATTACTACTTGTTACCTACTTGTCATCTAGAACAGCTCCCACTCAATAACTGATGACATTGTTCTAAATCCTTATTTCCTACACCAGACAAACTCAATGAATGCACCAGAATTTTTGTTCTAATCTGCCATTAGATTAAAATTAATGCTAAGCAAAGCATTAATAATTTTATTGTTCAGGAAGACATTATGCTTAACTTCAAAAACTCATTAATAAATTCACAAACCTAACAGCCTTTCAACACTGATAAAATGTCACGCGCATGAGCTTTAATTAAACCCGATAAAACATTCCTATTTAGAATTCTTTACCTCTAAAGAATAGTAATAAGGCCAGGCTGGTTTTTTTGTCTGGTATGTTAATATCTTCCTCTCACAATTTGAACATTAAATTTTGTGCAAACTCCCGAGGGAAACTTTTTTGAGGACTGTTTTTCAAGCCCTTCAAAAAACTCACAGTATGTGTTTTATCGCCTCTAGAAACACTGCTGCTCATTTTTTTTATACAGTGCATAAATAATATTGTCACAGTGACAATGGAAGTCTAAAATTTTGTGACACAAATTTCTCTCCTCACCTTGTATGTGCATTGAGTACACTGTAGAAACAGATCGATGGAAGAGTGTCCGGACCCAACCTTATTCTCTTGGCAGCTTCTCTCATCAAGGTAATCTTCACCAATTTATCACTGTCCTTCCTAAGAAAAGAACACATAGGTGATTGATTATCTTGTCTGTATTAGCATTGAGATTAGAAAGCTACAGTACACACCAGATTTATCATGGTATGCAGAGGTTTAAGATGCAAACCTGCAGTACATTACAATGAAGAATGAGTAACTTTCATTGAAGAAACCTGAACAATTTCAAGCCATTTTAATAAAAGAAAGACTTATCATTCTTTTGTTGGCTTTTGTCAAAAATTAGCCAAATCACTTTTGTACACCAAGCCTCTTCAAGTTTAATTGGGATCAAGTTTGGGTGGGCCAAAAAAAGAGCTTTTTATTCCTTAGGATTCAGCATGTCCCAAGCATGAAAAAGGCCCATTAATTTTATTATAATCTACACTTCACACCCCTAACATTTTATCCTATGAAGCCCTTTAATGGCCACAAGATCCTGACAAACTGACCTGCTGCTGATAAATTTGATAAGTTGGTAGAGCATCACACCAATAGTGAAGAAGTAATGGCTTTGAATGTCATTGAAACTGCCTAAATTTTATTCAGTTTTCTAGGATGACAACAACTTAAAAATGTCTAGGTACAGTACAGCTCAAAACTATTTGTGCATTTGCCGTGGTTCTGACTAGGTGAAACCGCAGATTCAATCTCCAGTTTGACCGAGGTAAAACCTCGTCTATGGTAACCGAAAGCCAAGGTTTCACCTAGATTTTTTCCGGTTGATTTACAGTATGCCGCGGTTAAGAGAGGATGCAGGATGCTTTTATTTGGAGCAGAAAAATCTGAAGGATTGTTTTGATGTATCCGCATTTCTAATTGAATAAAAAGGATTATTTTATTATTTTATTATTATTATTATTATTATTATTATTATTATTATTATTATTATTATTATCCATGTACCTTTCACTTTCATTTCATCAAAATTCAAATAATAATAATTATTATTATTATTATTAAGAAAGAGAGAAGTGATCCTTCCACTTAGCTTGTCTCTTATAACACCTAAAAAAGTCAGGTCACTTCAACAGGATTATTTTGACCCCAAGACCTCTGGGATACCTGTGCAATGCTCTACTAACTGAGCTACTTTATGAAGCCCACACAGACTGTTGGGAGCAGGTCAATATTATTTGTTGGGATCTTGTGTTCCAATGAATGACTAAATCAATGAAATAAATGCATATTTGAAATGCAGCTTATAAAATTATAATGAAAGAGAGGTCATTGCTTTATAATTAGGGAGCTTTAGTAACGACGACGGGAACGGCAACGAGAACATCATCTCAAAACATAAATTCTCATTATTGTAATCACTTCATGACTATTCCAAGTTTTTTAATATGGCAAAGGTGTGGCAGTGCCTCAGGAGTGAAATTGTTATGAGCGATGCTTAATTTAGGGGAGAAAATTAACATTTATCCTCAGCTGCTGACCTTCTTCATAAAACCTCAAATCTAGCTATTTCACGTTGTTGTTTTGCTCACGACGGCAAAGAAATAAACAAAAGTGAAAAACGGACACACAGAGCGTGCAAAGCCATTGTTTTTGCCCACTAAATATGCAAATTTGTGACATTCTCGTTGTCGTCACCGTTGTCTTTGCTAAAGCTCTCTAATGTCAAGATAAGTGCAATGACCCCTTCTGTCTTTCGTCTATAACACACACTTCAATTTGCATTTATTTAACATTATTACTAGTTGATACTCACATGACAGGAAATTGTATCTGACGGTTCAATGGGGGTGCATTTGGATTATGCTCCAGTTTCTTTTTGCCTGAAATTTAAAAAGCAACTTGTTGGGGCCACTGTCATTTCTTTTCATTTTTGTATCCAAAAAATAGCCTAACTGCTTCCTAAAAAATCCAGGTCCCTTCATCTTGAGGTTATATAATTATCAAACTTTGTTTAGATGCATATTTTCCACTTCTTTCAATCTACTTTGTGGGCTTCTAACACAAAATTGCTTTTTTCAGTTTACTTTGAATGATAACTGCAAAGAAATTCTTGAATGGGGTAGTTTCATGGCAAAATACTATTGCATCACTGCCCAATCACACTTCCCTGAAATCATTCTTTGTTGTGCAATTATACCATCATTAGTGAAGTTTTGTGGATTCATCAAAGGAAGCTCTGTATAAAGTTAAAATTGTACCTGGTCCGTTTGAGTCCTTCTTGACTTTCTTTTTCTACGCAGAAAGCAAACCGGAAGAAATCAAATGTATATATTTTTGGACAAACATGACATACCAGTATTAATGGCATTAGTAACTGTTTTGTACAAAATACAAAACAAACAGTCATTTCACCTTCGGTTTATCTTTGTCATCATCATCTTCACTCTCTTCTTCTATCACAACTCCAAGATCAGGTTCAGGTGGTATCCCATAATAAACCTTGCTCTTATTAGCTGCAGTGCACAGAACATAAAATTACAAGTAAGAAAAGGCTTGCATGGTGTCTCTACTTAACCAGTGTAACTGCAGCAACAAGATTATATTAGAAGTTCTTTTCCTTTCATGTAGGGTTTCATTACTGTACGTTACAGGTTAAATTTGATGTCAGGTCAAGATGATTTTAACTTACTTTTATAGGTTGATTTGTAATTTCTTTGTCTATACAGTATTAATTTTAATAAATTATAATAATATTATATCATACAGCTGTAATAAATACCAGACACAAAGACATTACAAATCAACTGTAGCATTCTGGGTCCACACGCATAATTTCTTTATTATAATACAGTAAACTATTACTTTAATTTTGACAATTTCGAAACACATGCTTCAGATAAATTCAAAATTACAACTTGCAATAAAATTGCTCAAGGGATGCTTAATAAGGAAACCACATCAACCTACAAAAATTATTGTTTGCGACCAGAAGTCAAATTTAACCAGTAACATGTAATATATTTTAGGTCATAATATTATTATCAGAAAAAGGTGTGAAGTTAAGGCCTTACATGTAGTTAATATTTGAGACAGAGTAGATAAATATTAATGTCTCAATGCAAATCATTTGCCGTTATCTTGGTTTTGAAGGGGGGTTCATAAACATTGTTGCAGCTTTCTGCGATTGACAATGTGATTGACTTGCAACCCAAACCTAAAATTGCTTGCAATAACTGCTTCAGTGCCTAAAGGGGAAGGGAAGGGGGAGGGGGGGGGGAAAGGTGACAAAAATGGTAATTTGGTTTCTGACTGGTAAAATTCACAATGCCTTGACAAACCCAATTCCTCCCCAAAAGATCATCATCACCATCATCATTGCTGTCGTCGCCTTCACCACCAAAAACATCATCACGACCAACACTATCACCGTTACCACCACCATTACTATGATAATATTATCAGCATTATCACCTTCAAATGTTGCCTCTCCAGTGACTGCTCCAGCTGTAGCTTCTATTGTTTGCTTGCTGCGTGGTCTTCCTTCGAAAACTGAAAATTGAATATGATAATAAAGATGCAAGAAATAATTATTATATAAATGTGTTGCATGTGCAGTCTTTTTTTTTGGGACAGCAAGAATTAACTGCATAACTTTAATAAGCACCAGTACGGGCTTATTTCTGGATATTTACAGTGAAACACTACAATTTGACAGAATATCAAAAACTACATGATAACAAATAAAGGTTCACGCTTGCAAATATCCTTTCAAATTAGACACCAGTTATTTAACTACAGATGTTATTCAGTCCTTTACCATCAAAATGAAGATGTTGCTGGATGAGGGTCAACAATACCTCTTGCTGTTGGTCCTAAAAATTAATAGCAAATTATTACTTATTCATATGTAAAAGCTATATACGTCGTTTTGAATTTAGCACAAAAGTCAAGATTTCATTTTTCCAGGATGAGGCCAACTTCCAATTACAAATGACAGTCTGGAATGAACAGAGAAGTTGCTGGGGCTTTTTTCCTCCTTAGAAGCAGTGCCAGAGTCAATGGCAAGTAAAATTTATGACACAAGGCAAAATGAAGTGCATGACTTTAACTCTTACAATTACAAATGCTACCACAATAGAAAATAAATTAGTCCTCTCTTTTTCTTCAAATTTTGAAGCTATGTTAACAAAATTCTTGGTTTACTGGTAACATGTGAACACAATTTATTAAAAGTCTGCATTTACCCAAAGGTCATTGCGGCCCTTCGTTTTTGTTTTAAAATGACCAAAAGCGTGATCTGATTGGCTGAATGCATTCAGGTGAATCATGCAGGAGACAAAATATCAGCCATTTGAATAATAATAATATTATTTCATGTTAGGGTTAAAAATTCAGTCAAGGTGCGCAATGACTATTGGGCGAAGGTGCACCTTTAATTAATTAAAATCTGGGCCATTGACAATCAAAATAATGTGTACACTCAAAGTTAGTAGTCTTCACTTTGTACGTATTAACACAAGTACTTTTTCCACGGTTGCGCTGCTATGCAATCAAAGCCAAAACTGAGACACATTGTACAATGCTGTAAGCTTACAGGTTTGTCACCTTTTCAATCTTTCTTCATGTACCTTACCTGTAAATGTTTCTTGAGCACTTGATACGTATCCTTTGACATCCTGATCACAAACTTGTTACTCCTGCATTAATGTGACACAGGACTAAATGTGATGTCTGCATTGGCAATTTTTCAATAAATTTCTTTGAACTACTCTTGTAATCCCCTTACCTCAACGTTCCCATCAGTTCATTACTTTTCATGTGTTCACGCCTAGTAATAGCAGCCAATTTGCTAAGATCTTCTTCATGGTAATCCTCTTGACTCCCACGAAAACAAGCAAAGAAAGACTGGGCTGTGAACAAACACCACAGAATATGAAGGCATCGCACAACAAACGCTGTAGTGTCCAAGTTTGACAGGTTTACAATAGAGAACAACGTAGTTGTTACAAAGCATTGTCTGGAGGAGGCTTTTTTTTTTTTCAAATCTGTACAATGAAGCCAAGATTGAAGCCGCAGGCAAACTTTGTTTTTTTAAAGCCATCCGAAACCATGCAAGTTTATCCACGACTGCAAGTAACAATGTGAAAAATTACTGTGGGAAGTATTTAAATAAACATAACAAAGTGCTCTGTCATAGGGTCCAAGAAACTATTGCCAACTTCAGTGTATTTCAAAGTTAAAGTTAATTGTCATAACTGGTTATTTCTACCAGTGAAGTGAAGGCACTTGCCTAGTACTTCAAAATTAAGTTACAGCATAATAATCACCTCATTGGCAACCAATCAGTGCAGAGAATTTTCAAGAATCACCTATGTAATTATACTAAGAGCAGCGGTGATGTAACCGGAAGGTCGTGGGTTCAATTCCCACCCTGGTCAGAGTTCTTCTCTGTCCTTGTGTGGGCCCATTTCCATTAATAGGGCTAACGCTCACATGGTTCATATGGGGTACAAAACTAGCACTTCTCATTACACTCTGATCAGTTAAGTCTGTTAATTATTTGTATATACAGTACAATCAATTTTGAAACATTAAAGACAGATCTCTTTTTAGTATTCACCTTCTTTTTCGCTTCCTTTATACACAAGCTCAAGATACATGTGAACAAACATTGGATACAGAACCATGGCTAACTCAGGCTAGAAAAACAAGTCACAACAGATTACTGCATTTCCATTACTGCCATGGTAAATGAAGAACATACTATTCACATTTTTGAGAGAATAGTTTTATGGCTGTTGGTGGGACTCGGATAACAGCAACACTGCTCTGACTTCTAAAAGCACTGAAAAATGTCAACTGACAAGAGGCAACTAGTGGGCCTTTTTCGCACGGCGGCTATATTGGCCATAGACATTAGATTTTGTCCCTGTGCCTCAAGTTGAAATATTTGGGAACGAGTTTTGGTGGG
>OX421458.1:25549017-25554017 GCA_949126865.1 Montipora capitata | reverse complement strand
TAATTGAGCCATACAATTTACTAAGCACAGTATTAACAGTTTCTCTTTGGTTGGGGAATGATGACTATGACACTGTCAAAGAATGTGCTGGGGCAGTTCATGAACTAAGTGGAAAAGCCCCTAGCAAAGAAAAACACAGGAAGTTTGCTAAACAAAATCTGGGAAACACTGGTTGTAAAAATATCTGTGGAACACCCCTCTCTGAGTAATACCCTGGAACTTCCGACCTTGGGTTTCGATCTGCAGAGACACAGTGTCTGCGGATTGCAAAAATTGCATCAGGTTTGTTAGCTCCAAAATGATTAATTAATTGAACCTTTCTTTGAAAAAAGGTCATCAAACTTATGAGTATGTACACTTGAGTTCTTTTAAAGAAATGTTCACTACCATGTCCAAACAAGCCACAAATCAAATGTATTAATAAATATATTCATGAGTGTTCCTGTTACTTTGCATTTAAGAAAATGTCATCAGGATTTAAAAAGATCCTCAATTAAGCATTACAAAACCAAAAAATCTATACAAATAAATTTTATATTCAACATACTCATAATTAAGTATGAATTAATGAATGGTGTAATTAACAGGTTCCATAAAAGGATAAAATACCTCAAATAAATTATTATTGAAAGTAGAACTGTAATTGATTTTTTTTTTCTCACATTAATTCATGTGCATTAGTTTTTGTTGTAGCTGTTTTTGGTAGTGATCAACAATTTCTGGTAGCCCTCAAAAAAGGATTGGCCAAGTCTGTATTAACGCCTTGAGGAGAAAACAGTCTAGTTTGATGAAGTTGGTGTTTTGGCATTTGGAGAGAGAATGCCTTGCATTCATTCTGAAAAAAACAGGTTTTAGAGGAACTCTTCTTGAAATCTTATGTACATTTTGTAAAGGTCTTGATAAAGTATACAGAAACCTCCACACACCTCATGATTTGACAGGCGATGAATATGAAGTTCAGGCACGCATCCACCTTGGCTTCCTGGCACTTCAAATATTACTACTTCCGTTAAACAGATTCTTACTTATGTTGGATACTATGTGGACAAGGCACTTTTGGATGCTCAAATTATTTGTCTTCCCATAACATTACAGAATTTCAAAGATGGCATCATGCAGACTGCTCACAAACAAAAAAAAAATTCATTGTTATTTTCTGGAGGACAAAATGCTCCAATTTCAAAAGAGAAGTATCAAAAACAAGTAATTTGGCAGCAATTTGCAAATGAAGTCCTTGAACTGACATGCAGAGAGAGCACTACCCTGAAGTCTTCATCAACATACATGTAAGCTGAAAGGAAAAGACAGGATGTGAATGAGGGAAAAAATGGAACGAAAAAAATGGTACCTACGGTAATTATAATCAATCATAGTAAACATAACACTTTAAAAATTTTAATCATCTCTATGTTTTTTCTATCTTTTCTATTTTACAACTGGTAAATCCCAAATACAGTACTAGGGACATTTTCTGAGGGCAAAGTGTCTCTGAGTGCACTTTTAAATTGCACTTGACGTGTGAGAATTTGATGTAGCAATGACACAATACAGGGGGTAATTCTCTTTTTGCCAAGAAAAAAATTACTCTTAACACTACATCTGACTGCCCTTTAGAAATTGCGGAAAAATTTCACAAATGAACTGACAGACCATACATCATACCAAAAAAAAAGACTAATAAACATGACAGTATTTCAATCAAGCAGGTTATGAGTAAAATGTTACAATAATTATTGAACAACAGGTGTGGCACCAAGTTTACCAGCTGGACACTAATCTAATTGAAGAGACAAAAATCAGAGCATGATCCTTCATTATTTATGAACAATGTGCCAATAAAAACGCACTACGATGGTAATACGACTGAGTGGAGTCCAATTCTGTAATTACACAAGTGATTAACAAAATTGGACAACCGCATCGTGGGAGTACGATTTGTTTAAACATGAGTATGATTACAGACCGACTTGGAGACTGTGAAGTCCTGTTACCAATTAATCATAACCATTATAGTTTCAAAGAAAACAAATGCATTCCTTTTCACTGTCTAATGTTACAAATTCGTTCATTTTGGACAATCCCCGGTTTGGTAGGGTAGGTGGTTCTTGCCATGGTTATTGTGCTAAATTCTGTGATTGGTGCTGAGTGCACTTAATATGACTGGCTGATACAACTATATAATTACAGGTGTCCAAATACAGCCAACTGTCTGATTTCACTGTCCGATTACAAGCCTACACAATACATTAATTAGTGAAAAATAAAGCAGTTAATGTACCAATCAAATTTCAGAAAATTGCAAAGGTTATGATTAAGCTTTTTATTTGCCAACTTAGAAAAACATACTACTAGTATCCAGCTCGATCGTGCACTATTATATTACTTTTAAGTATTGGAATAAAAGTACTCTACGTGGTGAATTTCAAATCGGTGAAATTACAAATGTGCTTACTACTTTCAGGGTGAAATAACCGAAGATTCGCCAGGACAAGGCAATGTTCCAATCAAAGTAAACAGAGGGGTGAATGAAGTTCAGTATTCCGAGGATATCACGTTGTTAACCGATGAGCTATGGCAGTGTGCACTAAATAATTTCAGCAACACGTCTATTTCTTTAGTAACAAAACAGTCTGCGAGATCATTTCATCAATGCAATTTGCCACAGGCAAGCATAAGTTTTCATTTGCAGTCTGTTCAAGCGTCGTTCGTTTCATGGGAGCGCTCAGATCTTGAAGTGCAAAGTCTTGACAAGTCCCCCGAGCCACTGTTTTTCCATTCAGTCCACCAAAGTTGAAGACAATGAAAGTAAACGACTGTTAATAAATTTTTCACATGTCGTTGGTTTAGAACTAGGCGATGACTCGATAGTAGTGAATGTTTAGTTAGAGCAGCACAGCTGGCTTGCCTGCGTCTTCTGAACACACTTCCTTCAGCAAACAAAGCTGGGTACCCCATTAAAATGCAATGGTTTTAAAATTACTCACTACAAAAACATACTGATAAAAAAAACCCTTCCGATAAAGAACTGCCTCATTTACCCTCACGGCGCCATCGTTGCATCCATGGAACACATTCTGAAGGCTAGGCGCGCAAAGAATTCTGTGCGGCATTAAAAATAATTTCTCCTTGAATCTGATTGGTTGATTATTTACGGCCAGATCACCTGGTTGGAGTTAAGCCATGAAAAACTGATGTCCATACTTGATTTGCAAATGTCTTTAACCCTCGACATCAATTCGACGTCTGGCCCGGGTTGCTCGAAGCATGGTTAGCGTTAACCAGCGTTAAATACCTTGGAAACCTATAGGTTTTGTTACCTCTTAACCAACGGTTAGCACTAACCAGGCTTTGAGCAACCGGCCCGTGGTTACCACGGAATGTTTGCAGACATTAACCGTTCACAGTTGAATGGACTGTGACCTCGATATACACAGCAATGTGCTGTGTGTGCTTGTAAATAAACGGAAAGGAGTTGAAGCTTTCTCAGACCACTACAGTCAATTCCCTTACGAGTCCTTCGCTGCCTTCGCACCTCGATTGTTTGAAATAATCAGCAAAGCAATCGCCCGAGGCTGTTTAAGCGTCATGGAAACGTGACGTCAGGCATTTATAATTACGATTCATTGGGCGATCATGAAGCATTTGCGTGACAATGAGAGCATCTTCATAAGTCATACCACTCCCACAAAACATTCCATTCACTTTGAGCTGCAGTTTATACTGATTGTGTGTTGTTCATCGATTTTCCTGCACTGGACGTCACAGATTTTTGAGGTCGTTCTTTGAGGTGCGTAATGTCTTCCTCATGCATCTTTTCAATATGAAATCACAGCTTAGCGATTCATTGAGAGGACGGTATCACATCCGGCATCATGACGTAAACACCGAACAAGCCATTCTAATCACTTCTTGTCGATGTTTGCTCACACACAAACATTACATTATCTTAGTAGTAATTCTGTACTAACAATTATCTTACGAAATCGCGCGGAGTATCGCCTGATACTTAGCCGACGAGGTCGTAGGCCGAGTTGGCTAAAACCAGGCGATATTCCACAAGATTGAGCAGGATAATTACTGGGTTGCCCTATGAGAAACCCAGTCGGAAAATAGGTAGATTTCCGTTTTAGTATTTTTTTCCGTGTCGGTAAAAGTCTTGCCTGTTACTCCCCTGGTGAGTGGTGTCTTTTTTGCATAGAGCCTTCTGCGCGTATTTTCTTAGGATCGAGAGGGTAGTGGAACTGCGTAGATTTCTCTGGTGGACACAGTAGAATGGTAACCGGTCGTTTCGCCAACGTGTCAGTTCGCCAACGACCTGTTCGCCAACGTATGAAGTCGGTTCGCCAACGTCTAATGTCAGTTCGCCAACGCTTATATGTCAGTTCGCCAACGTCCAAAATACTTTGTGAAATACATCTCAAATGTATTTACAAATTACCAAAAGAAGATAATGTGACCTTTGATCCAATTGTTTGATTCGGCTTGAAAATGTTCGTTTCACTGTCCCCAATCTCTCTCTCTCTCCCTCTCTCTCTCTCTCCCACGCCATCGACGGCTTTATTTGGGGCAACCCTAAAACCTGGAATCCGGAATCCGGAATCACAGGTCATTGTTTTACCAATACATAAACAGGCTGTAAAACCTTTTTATTAAACATTTGCGTAGTTAAAGAGCCATCGAGTTGTTCCCCCTACAGCCTGCTTCTCTACCGGTCTCTTTTCTCTCTGTTACGGGAAGAATTAGAAACGCGATAAAAACAATGTGAGCTCATTAACTTCGCTTGTGCGGCATGGGAATTTCGAGACAGCAGTATAGAGATACTGTTAAGTCCGGATTAGAGGTGGTTTGGCGATGCTTATATTGCAGTGAGATCACTGATCCACTTGCGGAGAGTAGCAGAATCGAGGAAGAGATGGATACCTTTGACATTCCACCATCTTTTGGTATGCTTGTTTTTTTACTTTGTAAAATTAAGCGTTCCTTACTTGTTAACCTCATTT
>OX421458.1:25539017-25541517 GCA_949126865.1 Montipora capitata | reverse complement strand
ATAAAATGTTTAGAGAACAGAAATGCAGATATGGAAGAGATTAGGGATTTCTTAACAGCCATAAAACAGAACGTGCAGATCCTTGCTGCTGACAAAGAAGAGGTCGCTAGGTTGGAACAGATGATCGAAGACTGGAAAACAGAGCAAAGGGAATGCAATTTGGCAGCCGAAACAAGGGTAGCGGAGCATATGACCTCAGCTGTGGAGGACTTGAGGGTGAAACTAGAAGAGAATGCAAGCAAAGAAGATATCACTTCGTTAAGGAACGAGATCCGTGAGCTAAAAAAGAGGCAAGAGGAAAGAGATAGAGAAGCGGAAAAAACAGGTAAGAAGTAACACTTAACTGTTTTCAAGCCTATTTTGAAAAACAGCAGGGATAGCAATAGGACAAAACACATAATTTTTGACAGTAAAAAGATTTTAGTTTATTTATTACAGCACTGTACAATCCCCAGAACTGTGACGTCAAAACATGAATGGAATTTTAGGGATAAAAGTTTCGTTCTTTTGTCTAATTTCATTATTGCAAGCAAATACAACACATCTCAGAAACAGTTTCAGCAACTTCCGAAACTTCGGGCCCCGGAAAAATTTAATTATCGTAAGTGACGTCACAGTTCTGTCCCCAGTCCCCTACCAGTGCAGTTTTGTACCCCACTGGAAGTGAAATTTTCGATTAGGACACCAAAGGAAAATCGGTATGGGGTTTTACTAATTGTTTTCATCTCAGAAAACCATGATGTTTTCGAAAGAAAAATCCATCATATACACTTTAAATGAAAATAAACGAAACCGTTAGTTACTAAATTTTGTACCACAGCTAAGCTAATCAAAGCCATGGGTCAATTGCTGACATGACATCACAAACAACTTTGCTTTCCTTTTTATCACCAAATAATTTCTGCAGTGCAAAGAAGTTTTGTTCGGTTACGTCATCTCTGGAACGTGACCAAGTTTGGATCTGTGTTGATTTGACATGAATTTCTTTGACTTCTACAATAGGGAATTTCAGCAAAGAAGACTGTTACGGCTACGAAAACGTCACTCCAAAATATATTTAGCACTATCGAACGTATTTTGCGATTATTCCGTCTTATTCAGGTTGTAAAATACGGGAAAACTATCCTTTAACTGGTAGGGGTCTAGATCTGTTTCTAACGAGAATTACTATGTTGAGCAAGCGAGAACTGAGCCCCCTGATTTGCAACAGCATTCCACTCTCTATCAAAACACTAAATAGAGGATATTACACGGTGGTGAGAAGATATGAATTTTATGTTCGAGTGGCAAGAACAATGTCTCACGAGTGAGCGAAGGGAACGAGTGAGATATTGTTCTTGCCACGAGAACATCAAATTCATATCCTCTCGCCATCGTGTAATATCCTCTATATATTACTTCCAGTATTGACTACAGTCCGCCTCCCCGTCTCACCCTGGATATAAACTACGCAACAAACTAGATTGCTTTTAAGTTGGTTCTTAATTTGAATATCATTTATGGGACTGTTAAATTTCTTTTTTCCTCTCTTGCCGCCTCGAGTAGCCCTCGCCAATTGCGGGCAAATGCTCTGTAAGTTAGATTTTTTTAGATCTAAGTAAGCATTGTTGTTGTTGGCGTATGAACGGTTGTAACGTAAAAATAGAAAATAAATGGTTCATTGTTATATGCTCACGTTGTCGCTACAACCTAAAATTTGGGGATTTCACGTTGTTGTTTTGTGGAGTACGGCAAAGAAGAGGCCCTGTTAGGGGGGTGGGGGGGTGCCCATGTCCTCCGTCTGAATTTTACAGCTAGCTATGTCGCAATTTCGGAACATTCTTGTGTCGCCTGTCGGAATTTCATTAATAAATTTTAGCTCGTTGCCCCTCTGACAATCCCCATTCTCTGGAACGACGCCAACGGAACATACGGCCTCTATCTTTAGTACTTTTAAGCCCAGGGTTTTGAGACCTTTTTTAATGTTTAATACCTATTCAGACTACTTGGAATAGTTGTTGACGTCAATGAAATTCCATCTAGTAAACTATACAAGTGAATAAAGGCCTAATCTGGCAAAGCAATCAAGCTATAATAGCGTTTCTACAATTCTGGTAGTGCAAGATTCTAATGTTTCTTCCGAGTTCAACTCTGATTTAGTTGTCAGACTGTGCTTTTCTGTAACTATAACAACCCAGGAGGAAGGACATCATCGACCATTCATTATCCGCAAGGCATCCGTTTACAAAAGGTCTGTGAAAAATCATAGTTAGTAGAGGGTACTGGTTATGAAACTCGGCAAACTTCAAAGGGTTAAACAATAGCGCGGTCTCTGATGTTGAACAGACCCGTCACGTGACTCTGACCGTGCACAAGTTCGGCACTCCGACGACTCGCTTATGACTCTGATAGTGATGTATTTCAATAACTCGCTTACGATTTGGAACACCGAGATGAACGCGATCAATAGACAAAAAAGTATCTCTCTGACAGACTGATGGAGTACGCACGTGGGCCATGC
>OX421458.1:25504017-25536517 GCA_949126865.1 Montipora capitata | reverse complement strand
ATTCCTTCGTACTTATTCTGGATAATGTAGATGATCTACTAGAGAGTGGCTTCCCAAAAGTAAAAGAAGACGTCCTGCAACTATTCGAAGAAATTCTCACGCGAAATGAAAAGATAACTCTGGTGGTGACCACACGAGAATCATTTGAATATATGAACTTGAATTTCCAAGGTCACAGATCAATAAGAATAAGACCACTGGATAATACCTCCTCTCGTGCTCTAGTTCATGAATTAGTGCCAAATGCTAGTCCTGACGACTGCGCAAGAATTGCCCAAATATGTGGGTGTGTGCCTCTTGCAATGAGGTTAATGTGCTCTTTAGTTTGTGAAGATGATGTTCAACCAAGTCAGTGTTTGATTGAGTTCACTGAGTCCGCAAAAGAAAGTATCGTTGACATCTTAGACAATCCAGATTATCCAGCTGATAAAAGATTGCAGTTCTTATATGAAAAGTCCTTCCACAGACTTTCTCCCGCAGAAAAAGAAGCATTTGTGTCTTTGTCTGTTCTTCCAGGATGTTTCACCATGGAGCTCGCCTCAGCTGTACTGAATGTTACGGGGTTAATTAAGGCCAAGAGAATGTTGCAACGACTCCGAAGAAAATCCCTTCTCGATTCAAACTCCCAGTATGGAACATTCACAATGCATAAACTTCTTCAGTCATTTGCTAAAGAAACAGGAGAACAAGAAATGAAAGAAATAATAGCAAATGCAAAATGCCGTATCCATGCGTATTTCATTTCTCGTTTCGACAAACTGAATGATGAGTTTCTACATGGTCATTCTATGGATGCATTCGTTGCATTCTATGAGGAAAAACAGCTTTTTATAGAAAGCCTAGTAGACGGCTGCACAGATCCCAGGATAGCCGAGAATGTTTTTAAAGTTTTGATAAAAGCAGAAATGTTTCTGGACTCGTTGTTTTCGTGTTCCATTGAGTCGCAAAATTTCAATAATATCTACGATTCGGCCCTAAAGGCAGCCAATGCTCTTGGGAAGGCGCATTACCAGAGTCGTTTACTAGCTTCTAAAGCATTCGGTGAAATCACTTGGGGTGCAGAAGGAAGTGCAATGCAACTTCTGAAGAAGGCATATGAAATCCAGTCGTTATCTTCATCATCCGTTTCGGATGATGAAAGGAGTAAGTACAAGTGTTATTTTGGCATCTGTGAGCTTGTTATCGGCGAGGATGAGAGCGGGATACAGTGCCTGCAAGAGGCTCTTTCTTTAATGCGTGAAAGTGGAGAGCAGAAAATTTTAAGGCTGGTTGTTTACCAAGTCATGGCGGTCTATTATCAGTTCTCAAACGACCCATCTACCTCGACTTACTACTATAACAAAGCACGCAAGGAATGCAATTCTGCCGAAGACGAGCAACTCATTGTTATTCCACCTCTGGCATGCAAAGGAAAAGAACCAAACAATGTCAAAAAGCTTCAAATAAACACTTTTATCTCGGGTAATTGGCCAATGCAATTTCTAGTTATATCTCACGTCAGGAAAGCAGCAAAGAATTTCTTTGACAATGACACCAAGCAATTTGTAATCAACCCTGCCCTCCAAATATTAAATGACCTCCAGATAAATTCCAAAACCCCTTTTTACTTGTTTCATTTTTGCGCTAAGGTTTTGGCACTTCTGGGGTCAACATTCACCGAAGAGGAAATTGTTGAATCAGGTTTTGAAGAATCACTCGCGCGTCACCTAGCAACACTGGAGCAATTCAAACATAGCTCTTCAGGCCCAGAGGGGAACGTTGATTCAACTGTGACCGTTCATTCTCAAGAATGTAATCAGCCTCTCGCAAACTTCTGCCAAGACTTCGGTGAATTGCACCTCCTTGATATCGTATTGAGAACAAATAGACAAGAAGCAAATGCATTCTTAACCCATAGCTACCTATCACTTGGGGTGACACAGCATTCGTTAGGTGATTTTGTGTCTGCTCTTCAGTCTGCCCAAAGGGAATTAGATGTGCGAATAAAAGTGTTCGGAGAAGATCATGAAAGCACAGCTGATAGTTACGATTCACTCGGGGTGACACAGCATTCGTTAGGTGATTTTACCTCTGCTCTGCAGTCAAAACAGCGGGCATTAGATGTGCGGATAAAATTGTTCGGAGAAGATCATGCCACCACAGCCAATAGTTACGATTCCCTTGGGGTGACACAGCATTCGTTTGGCGATTTTACCTCTGCTCTGCAGTCAAAGCAGCGGGCATTAGATGTGCGGATAAAATTGTTCGGAGAAGATCATGCCACCACAGCCAATAGTTACGATTCACTCGGGGCGACACAGCACTCGTTAGGCGATTTTACCTCTGCTCTGCAGTCAAAACAGCGGGCATTAGATGTGCGGATAAAATTGTTCGGAGAAGATCATGCCACCACAGCCAATAGTTACGATTCACTCGGGGCGACACAACACTCGTTAGGCGATTTTAACTCTGCTCTGCAGTCAAAACAGCGGGCATTAGATGTGCGGATAAAATTGTTCGGAGAAGATCATGCCACCACAGCCAATAGCTACCATTCACTCGGGGTGACACAGCATTCGTTAGGTTATTTTAAGGCTGCTCTACAGTCTGTGCAAAGGGAATTAGATGTGCGAATAAAAGTGTTCGGAGAAGATCATGAAAGCACAGCTGATAGTTACGATTCACTCGGGGTGACACAGCATTCGTTAGGTGATTTTACCTCTGCTCTGCAGTCAAAACAGCGGGCATTAGATGTGCGGATAAAATTGTTCGGAGAAGATCATGCCACCACAGCCAATAGTTACGATTCCCTTGGGGTGACACAGCATTCGTTTGGCGATTTTACCTCTGCTCTGCAGTCAAATCAGCGGGCATTAGATGTGCGGATAAAATTGTTCGGAGAAGATCATGCCACCACAGCCAATAGTTACGATTCACTCGGGGCGACACAGCACTCGTTAGGCGATTTTACCTCTGCTCTGCAGTCAAAACAGCGGGCATTAGATGTGCGGATAAAATTGTTCGGAGAAGATCATGCCACCACAGCCAATAGTTACGATTCACTCGGGGCGACACAACACTCGTTAGGCGATTTTAACTCTGCTCTGCAGTCAAAACAGCGGGCATTAGATGTGCGGATAAAATTGTTCGGAGAAGATCATGCCACCACAGCCAATAGCTACCATTCACTCGGGGTGACACAGCATTCGTTAGGTTATTTTAAGGCTGCTCTACAGTCTGTGCAAAGGGTATTAGATGTGCGAAAAAAGCTGTTCGGAGAAAATCATGGAAGCACAGCTGATAGTTACCATTCACTCGGGGTGACTCAGCATTCGTTAGGTGATTTTACCTCTGCTCTGCAGTCAAAACAGCGGGCATTAGATGTGCAGATAAAATTGTTCGGAGAAGATCATGCCACCACAGCCAATAGTTACGATTCACTCGGGGTGACACAGCATTCGTTAGGCGATTTTACCTCTGCTCTGCAGTCAAAACAGCGGGCATCAGATGTGCGGATAAAATTGTTCGGAGAAGATCATGCCATCACAGCCAATAGTTACGATTCACTCGGGGCGACACAGCACTCGTTAGGCGATTTTACCTCTGCTCTGCAGTCAAAACAGCGGGCATTAGATGTGCGGATAAAATTGTTCGGAGAAGATCATGCCACCACAGCCAATAGTTACGATTCCCTTGGGGTGACACAGCATTCGTTTGGCGATTTTACCTCTGCTCTGCAGTCAAAGCAGCGGGCATTAGAAGTGCGGATAAAATTGTTCGGAGAAGATCATGCCACCACAGCCAATAGTTACGATTCACTCGGGGCGACACAGCACTCGTTAGGCGATTTTACCTCTGCTCTGCAGTCAAAACAGCGGGCATTAGATGTGCGGATAAAATTGTTCGGAGAAGATCATGCCACCACAGCCAATAGTTATCATTCACTCGGGGTGACACAGCATTCGTTAGGTTATTTTAAGGCTGCTCTACAGTCTGTGCAAAGGGTATTAGATGTGCGAAAAAAGCTGTTCGGAGAAAATCATGGAAGCACAGCTGATAGTTACCATTCACTCGGGGTGACTCAGCATTCGTTAGGTGATTTTACCTCTGCTCTGCAGTCAAAACAGCGGGCATTAGATGTGCGGATAAAATTGTTCGGAGAAGATCATGCCACCACAGCCAATAGTTACGATTCACTCGGGGTGACACAGCATTCGTTAGACGATTTTACCTCTGCTCTGCAGTCAAAACAGCGAGCATTAGATGTGCGGATAAAATTGTTCGGAGAAGATCATGCCACCACAGCCAATAGTTACGATTCACTCGGGGCGACACAGCACTCGTTAGGCGATTTTAACTCTGCTCTGCAGTCAAAACAGCGGGCATTAGATGTGCGGATAAAATTGTTCGGAGAAGATCATGCCACCACAGCCAATAGCTACCATTCACTCGGGGTGACACAGCATTCGTTAGGTTATTTTAAGGCTGCTCTACAGTCTGTGCAAAGGGTATTAGATGTGCGAAAAAAGCTGTTCGGAGAAAATCATGGAAGCACAGCTGATAGTTACCATTCACTCGGGGTGACTCAGCATTCGTTAGGTGATTTTACCTCTGCTCTGCAGTCAAAACAGCGGGCATTAGATGTGCAGATAAAATTGTTCGGAGAAGATCATGCCACCACAGCCAATAGTTACGATTCACTCGGGGTGACACAGCATTCGTTAGGCGATTTTACCTCTTCTCTGCAGTCAAAACAGCGGGCATTAGATGTGCGGATAAAATTGTTTGGAGAAGATCATGCCACCACAGCCAATAGTTACGATTCACTCGGGGCGACACAGCATTCGTTAGGCGATTTTACCTCTGCTCTGCAGTCAAAACAGCGGGCATTAGATGTGCGGATAAAATTGTTCGGAGAAGATCATGCCACCACAGCCAATAGTTACGATTCACTCGGGGCGACACAGCACTCGTTAGGCGATTTTACCTCTGCTCTGCAGTCAAAACAGCGGGCATTAGATGTGCGGATAAAATTGTTCGGAGAAGATCATGCCACCACAGCCAATAGTTACGATTCACTCGGGGCGACACAGCACTCGTTAGGCGATTTTACCTCTGCTCTGCAGTCAAAACAGCGGGCATTAGATGTGCGGATAAAATTGTTCGGAGAAGATCATGCCACCACAGCCAATAGTTACGATTCACTCGGGGTGACACAGCATTCGTTAGGCGATTTTACCTCTGCTCTGCAGTCAAAACAGCGGGCATTAGATGTGCGGATAAAATTGTTCGGAGAAGATCACACCACCACAGCCAATAGTTACGATTCACTCGGGGTCACACAGAATTCGTTAGGTTACTTTAAGGCTGCTCTACAGTCAGCCTAAAGGGCATAGATGTACGGAAAAAACTGTTCGGATAAGATCATGCAAGCACAGCTGACAGTTACCATTGAATCGGGATGATCCTGCATTCGTTAGGTGACTTTTCACTCGGGATGACACAGCATCCGTTAAGCTTATTCTAGTTAAAGTTTTATAGCATTCTTGAGTTCGGCAATTGTTATATGTTACCCTCCGTGGGCTCTGCAATGTCTAGAATGTCTAGAGTTCTAGAATAGCTATACTCTCTAAGTGAGTTCTAGAGCGTCTAAACTGCACACTAGGTTGGGTTGATTTTACTGATTACCATTAATTCGAAGCAGTCATTTTGCGACACATTTTTACGAGATCGTGTGAAGAATATAGTAATCGTTTACTGATTAAGCCTAAGCGGTTAACTACACTTTTTACGAGATACAGCACTCGCTTACTGATCAACTGCTTCGTGTAACATTCTAGAACTTTAGAACTTTTAGCGATTTTAGAGCCCCCATGGGGATTGTTTGATATCCTACAACTTTCGAAATTTTAGAGATTTTAGAACATCTAAAAGGAATTAATCTATTTTGGAGCTTTAGAAATTTTAGACTCACAACGTGGATCATCTGAAATTTAAAGTAGAGAGTAAATGACGTCGTTTTCTCTTAGATCCAACCTTTGAGGTCCAATCGGTCAGTTTTGAACGAGAGTAGTATTAAATGGCGGACCGTGAAATCCAAAACTTACGATTAATGCACTAGTCATTTGTTTCCCCCACCCCCCGAGCCCCGGGGATAGTGGGGACATATGGGGAAATTACTAGGGCAATTACGCGAGATTACGCCACAATTACACCTCTAGGGGGTAGGGAAATTACAAGATTTTCTTTCCTCTGCCCTACCCCTCTCGGGACATACAGGGGGAAATATCGGGGAATTCTTACCTAGGAGCACTGGGACTGAAAAGAAACGAGGAGCAATGGTAATGAGTATTTTCACACGTGGAAACTCAATATGGCGGCGGGAGAAGTGAAAAAGGTAAGACTTCGCTTTGTGGCTTCAATTTATCGCATTTTAGCACTATTTTTATGTCATCAGTCATGTATTCAATCATTTGCCTATTGTTTTGTTGGTGTTTGGAACTCATTTAAATCAAAATAACCGTGACAAATAACAGGTATTATTGAATTTCTGTCATGCTTGACCTCGGCCATGCTTGACCTCGCTTGAAATCGGAAGGACACCCCCAGAAGTCTGGTTTTGCCCAGAGTGCAAACTACAGCAGTAAAAAATAAAAGAACAGCAATTATGTCTAAACTTTTTCTTTATTGGTCGCTTATTCCTGTCTTGTTTCTATCCTTTTTTTTGTTTCGTTCCTTATGTAGTTCATGTGGCACACACAAATGGCAACAACTGTATATTGTGGTAATCTCCCTAACATTTCCTTGATGACTCAGAATCTTTTAGGAACAGAGGGGTGGGGGAATTACGTGTGTTTGTCTGCTCTAGTCCCCAGTGGAAATACACCTACTTTACAACCATTCAAATGTAATTTCCCTACCCATCCCCGGGGATCAAGGGGTGGGGGAAACAAATGACTAGTGCATAAACCAAGCAGCATTTGGATAAAAATCAAAGCTCAAAATTTTGCCAGTCAGGTGTTACGCAAACTCACTTTCCAAATCTGAAGAAAACAAAATCAAGAAAGTGATTTTTTTATCATAGTAGCACTTTATGGAGTGAAAGAGCTGGTTTTATTTTAAGTTGTCGGTGAAAGATCACTTGTGTGCCCAGAAATATATAGAGGATATTACAAGGCGGCGCGGAGACATGAATTTTATTTCGAGTCATAAAGGCGATATTTACGAACGAGCGCAGCGAGTGGGTAAAATATTGTTTTTAACACGAGAAAATAAAATTCCTATCTTCAAGCCACTGTGTAATTTTCTTTTTATTATATAGACATAAGTGTTTTACTCACCATTTTTCTTTCTAACACCAAGAACAAACTTTATCGCAAATTCTTGCAACTAGCGGCAGGAATTTCTTCAATTTTCGCATTTCTTACATACATACATACATACATACACACATACATACATACATACATACATACATAAACTTTATTCAAGTGTCAATAACTATTTAGCTCTTAGCTAAGAGCTAATTGGGGACACTTAATTAAAATTGATCAATAAAATTAATAAAATTAAGATTAAAAAGATAAAATTGATAGATACATGTAAAAATTTACAAATTTAAATACAGTTAACGATTAATTGTAAAAAGAGTTAATTATTTACAATGCTACTAACATTACTAATTTAGTTAAACATATAAATAATTTAAAAAGGGACTAAAATCAGAAGTTATCGTCAGGACTGGCACACTTGACAATTACAGCTCCCGTCCAATAATCCTTTTATGTCCATACCTCGGATTGCGTGTTTAAATGCTTCAAGGCTCGTTTTTTGACGTAAGTTAATATTTATTTTACTCCATAAATACGGTCCTAAATATCGGATACTATGTTTGCCGTATTTTGTAGTGTTTACCCTAGGGATAGAAAAGTCCTTGTTACGTAAATTGTATTTACTATTTGAGATAGGGAAAATGTCAATTATAGTCTTGGGTACCAAATTATGTTTCACTTTATACATTAAAATTAAAATGTCTTGTAGTCTTCGATTTTCTAAACTCGGTAGTTTTGCCCATTCGAGGAGCTGCTCGTACGTTGCTGTTTTATTACTGAATACAGCTCGCAAAGCTCGTTCCTGTACCCTCTCTAGCTTCTTAGTGTCTGATGCTCTGCAAAAATGCCAGACCATGTGGCAGTAGGTTAAATTCGGTAGCACCCCAGCCTTGTACAACTGAAGCAAGGCATGAGTAGGAACCAGTTTTTTAAGTCGATTAAGAACACCGACTTTGCTTCCTGCTTTCTTACAAATATCACTTATGTGTGAACTATAGTTCAGTCTACTGTCAAGTGTCACTCCAAGAAGCTTAAGGGAAAGTTTAGATTCGACATTCTCACCATCAATTGTGATATTAATTGCTGCAGCTTCCGTATCCCTGTTACACAAAATCATTGCACCATACTTTTTATGATTGCCTTTAAGATAATTCTCATTATACCATCTTGATATAACTACACCCTCGTTTCTAAGAGTCTGCTCTACTTGGGATATTGATTCAGCAATAACATAAATCTGGTGGTCGTCGGCGTACATTGAGATGTTTGCATCCGTTATTTGATATGTCAAGTCATTTTGAAATATATTCCATAGCAGAGGACCAAAGGATGAGCCCTGAGGACATCCTCTTCTCATATCCTTCCACTCACTTACCACTGAATTTAGTTTTACCCGGTTTTGTTTATTTGTGAAATACGAACGCATGAGACAAAGTGCTTGCTCTGAGAACCCATATGCTTTGAGCTTATTGATCAATAAGGACGGTTGCAATGAGTCGAAAGCTTTACTCATATCGGTGGAGAGTATGCCAACAACTTGTTTATTGTCCATAGCTGATTTCCATTCTTCTGTCAGTCTGATAATGGTTGTTTCGCAGCTGTGCATTTTTCTATATGCTGAAATGCTAGAGTCGAGGATATTGTCAAAGTGCTGATAAACTTGCCCACTCAATAATTGTTCATACACTTTATCCACTGTGCTTAAGAGTGTCACAGGTCGGTAGTTCATTTCATTTAGTGGATCTTCATTTTTAAATACAGGACACCATTCACCTTTTTTCCAAGCATCTGGCCATATACCTGAATCGATGCTTGTATTGAATAGCATTGTTAATGAATCTGCAATCCCTGTAGAAGCAAGCTTCAACATTTTAGGTGTAATAGAATCCCATCCACAGGCTTTTCTAGTGTTCAATTTTTCCAATGCAGATTTTATTTGAGCACTCTTTATCTTTCTAAAATGAAATATTGGTCCTTCCTGTTCATATATACAAGTTTTAATGCTTCCTATACTTGAGTGTTCAGACAAATCATTCTCATTCAACATGCTTGCTCCTACACCTCCTATAGCATCCGCCATGGTTGCAAAATAGTTAACCATTATGTTTGATACATTTCTCGGATCCTTTTCAACTTTTCCATCCACTTTCCTAATGTTGATATCAGATCCTTTTTGGCGCTTGTCACTTAGAAAGGGTCTAAAAATATTATAAAAATCATAAGGCTTAGAATTAAGATGATCTGCCTTCTCCTTCCAAAACTTTTTAATGGCTCTCCTTCGGCATTTTGTTGCTTCATTCCTCCATTTCTTCTTTAGCTCCCAATTTTCATTAGTTTTATTTCTAGCATACTTTTTGGCGTATTTCCTTTTTCTCCTGATGGCTTGTTTCCATTCCATTGTCATGTAGGGTACATCAACTTGCCTGACCCTCATTTTTCTCATGGGTGTATGGGTCTCTAAAATGGAATTGAAAAGACTTAGTGCTTTCCAATAATTCCACTTATCTTCCATTGTGTCAAATATGTTCATCACCCACCAAGGGGCATTTGTAAGTTCTTCATTAAACATTTCAACATCAAGGGATTTCATGCTCCTAAAAGTGATCACTTTCTTGCGATGTTTTGAAATTTTACTCTCCATTAGTGCAAACGTCAAATAATGATCACTAATTTCTGGATTTAAAATTCCACTTCTCTTAAACAGTTGTGGCTTGTTGGTGAGTATAACATCCAGTAGAGTAGATGATGTGTTCGTTACTCGTGTAGGTTCAGTAATTAGGCATTCAAGCTCATAGACCTCCTCCAGGTTTCTCAGGAGTCTACCTTCCCTTTGTTCTGGTTTTAGTCGATCCAAATTGAGATCACCTGTCAATACAATGGTATTACAATCCATTGTTGCCCACAAAAATAACGAGTTCAGTTGTTCTTCAACAATAACGAGTTCTTCACTTGCAAGGAACTCCTTGAATACTTTTAAGTTGTACGAAGTTTTATTCTTCGTGTTAGCATTTTCTTGTTTCTCAGAGAAGGATTTTATGTCAGCTTCAGAGAAATTCACGAATCTATCACTCGTCATTTTTCATTGACTGTTTGCACAAACAACCATGCAAAGGCGGGAAATGACGTCATTAATAATATCCTCACTATAGCGAGGATGTAGTTTTTTATGAGTGGTGTATTTTCCAGTAAAACACTCCTGTCTATATAACTAGTAGTAATCAGGGATTATTGAAGTGCGTTCGACAGTCGAAAGATTTAAAGTAGCTAGGCTGAGTGAATGAGACTTTTGGGTGAAGGATAAAAAATGAGGGATGTGGTTCGTTGTTCGAGAAATTCTTTGGCCATAGCAGATCTAGTTTAATAGTAATTAGTATCACCCAACTAGTGGACTAATGCAAATCCTGCATTTTGATTGGCTACGCTACTAGAGGACTATTATCAAAAGTCACTGGAAGTCTTCGGACATCTTCGGATATCATCGGAGCCCTACGAAAAATCCTGGGACTCTCAGGAGAAAAATGTCACGCCTATGAATTAAAACATGTTGGCAGGTATAGTTGAACTGTTCAGTCAAGGTCATTCCCTTTCAAGTTGGAAAATGGGTCAAGACGGACCCCTTTATTTTATAAGGACGACGAATTTTGCAAAAGGAGTTAAGACCCGAAACTGTTCTTCCAGCCCTAGTTTAAACACATTTTTGAACGAATCTTAGCAAAACAACTTCCTTCTTTCAGTTTTTCAAGGTACTTTATCAGATTTCAGTTGGCATGTAAAGTTGATTTTTCATACTCAGCATAGAAATATAATTTGACATGCCCGGCATGAAACTCGCTTTTACATGCCCAGTATGAAACACACAACTTGACATGCCCAGCACGAAAACGACATCCCTTACTTTGGGAATCCTTGTGTGAGGTGCAATTCACTGGGAACAAGCTTGTAAAGCATGAGGGAGAGGATTCAAATAGATATAATTACATATATTTGTTGGAGTTTTAATTCCGAAAAATAATATCTACTTATTGACTGAGTGGGAGGGCCAAATATTTTCCTGTCCGGCCCGACCTAAACTCAGTCAATAAGCATTTTTATCATATGGGCTCTTTACACTATTTCACACTCAGAAGAAAAAGTTATGACAAAATAAAAAGCAAAAATCTGCACAGAAAATTTATCTAATATGTTGTTTGCATTTCCTTTTCTGGCTGTAATTTACTTGGATGTTTAAAAGCGACGAAATCCCCTAAAATTGCATCGCACGGAGCAGTACGTGTTCCAAGTAGGGACGTACGGCTTTTTCCGGCCCTGCTTGCGCTAATACGTACGGCCCTCATACGGGGATTTTCCCAATAGTTTTGCATTGCAATGAAAGCTCGCGCGGGGCCGTACGGGTCATATGATAATTAACAATTAGACCCGTAGCCCTTGCGGGCTACGGGTCAATAGCCCATGAGGCGAAGTCTCATTGTTTTAGTATCACCCAACTAGTCGGACAGAAAAGGCAATAATACAGTTTGCAAATGCAAGTTGAAGAAATATTTATTTGGCAATAAAACGAAAGAAAACGTGTCGCTTTTCGCTACTCGAGGGGTATTACTAATAGTCCTCTGGTAGCGTAGCCAATCAAAATGCAGGATTTGCATTAGTCCACTAGTTGGGTGATACTTGAATATGATGGACTCCAGTAGTCCATATACTTTCCCATCCGGATCCCGAGTAAGGCCGCTCCAAAATTTCCAACTTTAGCTAATTTTCAAGCTTTTTTTAACAGCGTAAAAGTGTTGTAAACAACGTAAAATGTAAATGTGAATATGTAAATAAAATGTGAATGTGTGTTGCTTTGATTTCAAGCTCATTACACAACTTTATTTCAAGCCCTTCGCTCCTTTTGCGTTAACATCAATTTCTGTCAAGTAACGGACATTTTTAGGCCCTTTCACAACAATCCCGTAGAAAATACGAACACGTTATTTGCTGAGTTTGGACAATGTGCGAGCCGGCGAGGCATGCGAGCCATGGCTGCGAGTCGTGCGAGGCATGCGAGCCTCTTAAGATGGTGAGTCAACATGCGAATCACACAGTTATTGAAAGCTAACCGTTTTAAAATGGGTGCTTAGACTTAATAACAGTTTATCACCGCTATTTGAAATGGGTGCTTAGAGCTGAATGCGAAATTTGCATGGCTCGCATGACTCCCTGGCTCGCAGATTGTCCAGCCCATTACTTGCCGCCTTAGGTCGGTCCGTGTTGGGAAAAACAGTTTTTTCCAATACGCATCTATTGTTGCAACATTTGTCAGTAATAACAGAACATCGTTGCATTGCCCTTGGTCGCGTTTTGAATTCTGTGAAGCGGTGGCTCAGTTGGTTGAGCACCAGGCTGCCATGCGGGAGGTCGTGAGTTCGACTCCGGCCGGACCAACACTCAGGGTCTTAAAATAAATGAGGAGAAATTGCTGCCTTTGTAATTACATTCGCAAATGGTTAGACTTCAAGTCTTCTCGGATAAGGACTATAAACCGAAGGCCCCGTCTCATAAATATCTTCCGTGTTCATTAGTTCCCTGTGAGACCTTAAAGAAGAAGAGTAGTAGCCTCCCACGCAAACGTTCTTACGGGTTCGTCACGCAATCATTCCTCCCCCACGAACGCGTGACGAACGCTTGCGTGGGAGGCTAGAAGAGTAGGGAACTTCGGAAGTTCCCGGTGTTGTAGCTAGCCGTCCTCTGTAAGCGTATGGGTGTGTGGGTATAGCAGGTCCACATCAGCTGAATAGGTGCCATAGCTTCAACCCGCTCAAACAAATAAAATAACAAACAAACAAACAAACAAGCCTAGTTAATATGGATAGCAACGTCAAGGCTTGCGATATGAACAATCATGATTGTAGTGGTACATCACCAAACAAAAGACCATTTGCATTTTTATACTTGAAGTGTCCCCTTCGTCTCGATCCGAGTGTTTGCCGGACACTCCTCCCAAAAAAATAATTTTAGAAGAAAACGAAATAAACCAAAACTTCGTTAAAAAGACGTCAAAATTTCATTTTTTTCATGCACTCTTTTTGGTCTTTCGCCAAGATTTCATAAACCGCACATCCAGGTCTTCCTCACAACTCAGTAACCCAAGATGGGCGCCACTCGACAACGAATTCTTTTTTATGCTGAAAAGTTAAAAATAAGTCAATGTCAGTTCATAAAAACAGTCACCAGTTCTCCTACAAACGTCAACTAGGAGTGATTGTAAAAGAACTACAGCTCCCCTCCAGACTTCTTTTGCATGCAAAGACGTTTTCCCTGAAGCAGACCCTACTCTCTTTCGAATACGCCACGAACACCTTATTCTGTTTTATTACTTGCGCTTAACAAAAATGCCTTTGGAACTACTTCAATGACGAAGTATTCCAAATACCATAGACATCTCGACTAGAGTCTGTTCGAGAAAAATCGTCTCTAATTTCTTTCTTCTGTTTGCGGTGAGTATTTGGAATACATAAATTATGTGATTGTAATTGTCACTCATCTAGGTTTCCCAAATTGAAATAATATTAAGGAGGCTCGAAAGGGTTTTTAACTACGCACGCGCGCGTAACCTACATACGCCATAACTAAGAAACACGCGTCAGCTGAATTAATCAAATTTCTATCAAAAGTATAGCGGGCGCAACACACCGGAAATAAAACCTGCGGGCAAAATTGTCTTTATCTCGAAATTTTGCTCGGTGACCTCTCTCTGTTTTTTTGCATGCACGTGTCATTCACAATGGCACTTCAAATAATAAAAGTTTCAGGGAAAGTTATCGAGTACCATTTTCTGTAAACTATAAAAGTGCCTTTTTCGATGTATCTTAAATTCTACTAGATAACTTTTCATCACATTCGCTTAGAAGTTAAAGAATTTATGGAGATTCCCAACAAAGAAGTAAAAACGGTAGGTCACCGACTTAGATTTTCAGATAATTTTCAAAAACTGAAATTTAGAGGGCCTTTTTGTGGACCTAGCGTGTTGCCATGGTAACTGATATGACGTCATAAGTGCCCTTAAAGTATTATCCAACATTAGTATAAATACACAGGTGATTATACAAAATCGCGCGCTCTCATCGGCTCGCTATCTCGGATTATCAGCCGATAATCACCTCGACGAACAAAATGGCTGCCAGTAGTCGTTTTGCCACTGTAAGTGAAGATGATTTCGCGTTGAAATGTTTTTTTTTTCTCTTTTTTGAAATAATCACCTGTGTATTTATACTAAAACAATTATTCGCCTCAGGCTCAGTGATTATTGGTGAATATTCACCTCGACTTCGTCTCGGTGAATATTCACCGATAATCACTTCGCCTTCGGCGAATAATTGTTAAATAGAGTTGCAAAGATATTTATAGTTTGCCTACACTATGAAATATCCTTCTTTGGTATCTTTCATCCTTTCACAAACACTATCGCCACGAAATACCGTTTCGAGCCTCCTTAAATACAAACTCCTTCCACAATTACAACTCTTACATAGGTAGATGAAAACGCTTTATCAACGTTGCCCACACTTAACCAAAAATTGAAACATTTCAGTTGCTTAAGGAGCTCATGATTTATTACTAAAAGATGTTATTAGGTTAGTATTACGTGTATTTAAACTTACTGTTCTGGGATTTAGCCTTTCTTTTAGAACTTTCTTTCCGGGCCACTGCCCTTTTGATGCAGCACAGTTCTTCTCGGTTTGAACCAGTTTTCACTTGGGATCCAGACATTGGCCAGAATAAACCTAAAAATGGGAAAGGTTTATGGGAACACGAGCCCTCCCAACAAATGTGTCCCTAGTATATTAATGCCATTGTTTTGAAAGGGTCAGGAGGTGGATTATGTACCTAGTATATTAATGCCATTGTTTTGAAAGGAGGCTGTGTCCTGTCTGTGGTAGTAATCTTGAATAACTGGCGTTTTCATTCCTAGAGATCTCGTGCTAAGACAATAAACCTTATTCCAAAATGGCTGTCATTTAGACATTCTTTTGTTTTTATTGAAATTAGACCATGATGCCTCGTTCAAGGCAAAGTAGTCTTTTATGGAACCAAACATGATGCACACTTTCAAAATCATGCATTTTTCTCAGAGAGGGTGCTAAAACAGAACTGATGTCCCACACTCATAGTAATTGTTGGGCGTCTGTGATAAATGGAACATACTTCAGTACATTTGAAAGTTCTATCAGTGCAAAATAGATACTGCATCAATGAGGAACGGTTAACATCAATATACATTGATAAAACCTGCCGTAACATCTTTTTGTACCAATTTATAAATAAATTTTATTATTATCGGAAAAGGCATGGAAAATGTCATTTACAATAAATTCAATTTCTGATTACAGAAAATGGCACCTTACTACCGAGAGTGACCATATCTGCCGACCTAAATCTCTCATTGGCATTTTCAAACATTCTATATCGATTTTTAAAATGCCATATCAGTACACATGAGTAACACAGAACATTTCATTTAAGCACTTTTACTCACATATCCCTCACTGGTGTCTGAGAGACAAGATGGTTTTGCTTTCCCATAGAGTCCTTTCAATTCCTTCCACAAGAATAATTCCAACTTGCAGGATAACTAAACTAATCATAAAAATTACAATTTCCTTGATTGCGATTGGTTAAAAAAAATCCTATTTTTCACTAATTCACTGGCCAAGTTGTAATCGAACAGTTTGGTATCGGACAGTTTGATAAGCTAATCACATTAAGTTGCAGTTTAAATCAACCAATCACAACCTTGGTGTCAATCACAATAGAAACAGTGTACAGACTCCTAAATTGGGGCTTCTGTCTTTCTTTCTTTCTTTCTTTCTTTCAGAGCGACAAACAATTTATGCCTCCCTTGACAGTCTTTTAATGCAAATGTATCATTAAGACTCAACATTGCGTAAATTGTCCTTGTTATATTTTTTCCCTTTACGGTGCACAGCTTTCTGGTTAGTGTTTACAACACAAATTGTCAAGTATATTTTTTGCATCGGTAAAATAAAAGAGCCATTTTATCAGGCAAACATAGTGTGTGGTGTATTTTTTATGATAGTGTATGTTCTGCAGGCCAGCCAAGTACCCTGCAATCAGTTGGCTTCTCCTACAGCAGTACTTTCAATATTATTGCAAAACATGTTGACATTGACATTTTTGCTCGAGATGCAAAGTGTGTGAGGGCTTTACTTCTAACACAATGGCAATAAAGTAAGGCCTTTTAATTACCTAAGAATTTTTTCATTTAATTATCTTATTAAGCCTTTTAACGGAATTCCCATACAAATCCTTGCATTTTTGTTGGCGATAATTAGCTTAGAAAAGAACCAAATATGGGACTGTTGCTGGTGATATGAAGCAGATACGTTGCTTCCTTGGTCTTTGTGGAACGATGGTTAACTGCTTTGCCTCCAGCCTTGGCTTTGACTCAGCTGGACATGCTAGAATCTTAAATTGAAAGAAGCTATCTATATTTCATGTTTAAAGCTAGAGCTAAAAGTGCAGTCACAGCAGTGTAATAACTTTTGTTTTTTGTACCCAACCTGGTTAACAGTTGTCCACGCATACATGATATGTTATGTTATGCAACTTTGTATCATCTTTTCAAAATATAACCGTTACTGCTAAAAAAATTTAATTTTAAAGTCCCCAATTGTATCGTATATATAAGAGGGAGAGGTCTGTTGATAAAACCGATGACGGCATGAGTTAAATGCCGAAACATGTCTTCAAAAAGTTGATTCATGTGTCTTAAATTTATTTTCACTTGATTTCATATCCGCAGTTCAATATATGATTCACTTCATAAGCTTATATCATTTCATTCGTTAAACAGAGAGAGTTTACCTAAGCCTTCACGCAGAATCCAACAGGTGAATTAAATCTTCACTCGCGTTCTGTTGTTCAGAATGCAGATAATCATCTAATCGGCCCTCAAAGTACTCCAAAACACTCCTCAGAATCTCGCAGTGCAGATCTCGCTGAGCTCGACGAGAAATGCCTTGAACCATCGACATCAGCCGCCATTTTGTTTTTCATATCCCTTTGACTCCGCTGACCATTGAGACAGTCGTCACAATAGCCGTATCTATATTTCTCGTGATGACAAATATCTGACGAGAATCGTGGAAGTCAAAAAATATGTATCAGGAAAAAAAATATCATGAAAAAAGATATACATCAGGAAAAAGTATTTGTATCAGGAAAAATACATATGTATCACGAAAAAAATATATGTATCAGGAAAAAGTATATATGTATCAGGACAAAAAATATATCTATATATATCAGGAAAAAAATATGTATCAGGGAAAAAAAAAAATATATATATATATATATATCGGGAAAAATATATGTATCAAGAAAATTATATATGTATCAGGAAAAAAATATATGTATCAGGAAAAAAAATATATGTATCAGGAAAAAATACTTGTATCAGGAAAAAAATTTATGTATCAGGAAAAGATATATGTGTATGAGGACAAAATATATATGTATAAGCAAAAATATATGTATCAGGGGAAAATAAATATATATCAGGAAAAAAATATATGTATCAGGCGAAAATAAATATATATCAGGAAAAAATATATATGGATCAGGAAAATATATTTCTATCAGGAAAAAAATATATGTATCAGGACAAAATATATATGTATAAGGAAATATATATGTCTCAGGGGAAAATAAATATATATCAGGAAAAAATATATGGATCAGGAAAAAATACTTGTATCAGGAAAAAAATATATGTATCAGGAAAAATTAATGTATTAGGAAAAAATACATATATTTTTTCCTGATACGTATATTTTTTTCCTGATACATATATGTTTTTTCCTAATACATATATTTTTTCCTGATACATATACTTTTTCCTGATACATATATTTTTTCATGATACAGATATTTTTTTTCCTGATACATATATTTCTTTTCCTGATACATACATATTTGTTGGCTTTCATGATACTTGTCACATGTATGCCATCACGAGAAATATATATACGGCTATTGTGACGACTGTCTCAATGGTCAGTGGAGTCAAAGGGATATGAAAAACAAAATGGCGGCCGATGTCGATGGTTCAAGGCATTTTTCTTCTCTTTCTCGTCAAGCTCAACGAGATCTGCACTGCGAGATTCTGAGTGTTTTGGAGTACTTTGAGAGCCGATTAGATGATTACGTCATTAGATCTGTGATTCCGCAGCGAACAACAGAACGCGAGTGAAGATTTAATTCACCTGTTGGATTCTGCGTGAAGGCTTAGGTTAACTCTCTCTGTTTAACGAATGAAGTGATATAAGCGTATGAAGTGAATCGTATATTGAACTGCGGATATGAAATCAAGTGAAAATAAATTTAAGACATACGAACCAACTTTTTAAAGAAATGTTTCGACATTTAACTCATTCCATCATCAGTTTCATTTAATCTTCGAGCCTGTCTCTCTCAGATACGTTACAATAATTATTGGAGAACGTTAAGATTTTTAGCACTGACGGTTATATTTTGAAAAGATAATACAAAGTTGTATAACATAACATAACATAACATATGCGCATGCACAACTGTTAAACAGGTTGCTTAAAAAAACAAAAATTATTACTATGCTGTAACTGCACGTTTAGCTCTGGCTTTAAACGTGAAATATAGATAGCTTCTTTCAGTGGCAGCCCACGGTAATCTTTGGTGAAATATGTGTTAGGGTCACGGTCAAACTGTTCTAAGAATGTCGGTTCCACGTTGGCAGACAGCTACATATTTCTTTCCTAAAACCTCACCAAAAAGATTCCCAGCCATGGGAGGAGTAGTCCATTTTGCAAAACACCGAAATAGCCTAATTAGACCTAAAACGATATTTAATCTCAAATCCAACCTTTGTTGGTTAGTATTGAATGTATGGTGGGGTCATACATGGTGTTTTGATGCTTCATTTCGCTATTTCGGTGTTTGGCTGTTTTGTTGTTTAGTAATGCCCTTTTCGGAAGGGATATTTTTGCAATTTCTGGCACTGAAAAAGGTCACCTAGCAGTTTCGGATGAGCAAATGGTTCAGTTGGAGTTTGTGAGAAGGTAATGTTCACCTAGCAATTTCTGAAATGAAGATATCATTTTCTAAAATGTTTGGGCACTTCAATTTTCAGCTAAGATATCCAAACCCTAACCCTAACCCTAACCCTAAGTGATAAAAACATCTCCTTAGACAGTCTTTATTCATTACAAGGAGTCTAGAGACGTCTCTCAAAGGCTTTTGGCTTAATTTGCTCGTTGGGTGCCCTTGTTCTTTCAGTTTAAGACTATACCATAACTGTCTCTAGCTGAGTCTATGATCGTAAAACAACTAGGAGCAGCCCAGTCAAAATGTTTTTGAGTAGTAGGCAAGCTGGCTATTGTAATAGTCAGCAGAGGCCAAAGGATTTGCATGCCAGGGGGGTTCCCGGGGGGCATGTTCCCCCGGAAAATTTTGAACATATTGCCTTGAAATGGTTGCAGCTGGTGCATTTTTGGGTAAACTGAGCCCTTATTAGATAGCATTAAGATAAGAGTAATGAAGAGTCAGACAAGACCTTCAATTTTCAAACTGAAGTTATATTCCGCCAGAAGCATTAATATTGGAAAAAAGGATAACTATAGTACGAGCAAGTATTTCTCAACTGTGAAAGTGAGAAAAAATTAAAATTTCAATAGATTTCAGTTAAGTGCTTCAAATCGTTTGAACAACATATTATCTCAATGCAAAGCTATGCGTTTCCGGGGCTACATATCTGATACCGTACGAAAAAATTTAGAAATTTTCGGAGTCCCTGCGCCAACGTAACGAGATCGTTTGGATGCCATTTTGTTTGTAAAGGGAGGGTTTTTTAATACACGTGACGTCATAATCTTATGTATGCCTCACAGTTTCCCGCTCGCCGAGACGTAAACAAATCCTGGTGTGAAAAACGCATCTTTAGCGCTGCGTTTTCGGTCTCTGGGGGGAGAAGGAGGGGGGATTGACGAGATACGGGATATTTGAAAAAATAGGCACGCATTGCGTACATGTTGTAGTGCAGTAACTTGACAGTGTTTTTTCCATCACGGTCAACTGAGCTGCGTTTTGTTTTTCAGTAGATTCAAGTTGTCTTTGCGTAACATGTAGCTCTAATAGTACACAATATTGTTTTCGTATCGTAAATCATTTTAGTGCTAGTACTAAACCCAGAAAGATTGAAGAAAATAAAAGAAACTGAGAAACATTGGCTTCAAGGCTGACATGTTGATCATTTTCAAGTTCCCTTACAACTTCTTCTTCTTAACCACAAGTTTAAGCGTGTACAGCTTTTCAAGAAAAAAGTTTACTGAAGTTAACTGCTGTCCGGCGGGGTTAGTATCTAGATAGGAGACCTCAAAATATGCAACCAAAAATGCTATTTTAACGTTCAAAAATGCGAATGACGCAAGGTACAGATTTTGTTATCCTGTTTTATGCAAAACAAATATTTTTGCAACAGTAAATAAATATTGATTATATAGTTTTTAAGAAGAGCAGAAGGAGTTTTTAGGAAGTGTCAATCGCGAATAAAACAATTTGCCATCAGCAACAAAATTTGCGAGTTGAAAACATTATAAATTCTGTATTGAGAAGACCAGACACGCACGGTTCTTACGTTACTACGTTTATGTCTATAGAATCAACTGAAATCTCAATTCCTTCTAAAAACTAGCCTCTTGATTTTTTTGGTAGGCCAGGAACCCATGACCCGGAGCCTACAACTCTACTGTGTTCGTGTAACAGCGTTTTTACAGACCGATTTATTTTTAGATTGAATTTCCCCCGAATGACACTCCCACAGGAGCCCGATGACCAATTACAAGAAACTAAGCTGACGCCATAGGGTCACCAAACCGGAACTGCCTTTGCTTTTTTACCTTATTCGCAGGAAGGGCTAGTCTAAAAATAAACCTACTTGTGAAAATGCCTTCTCACAGACGCTGTATGCAAGTTGCACGCTCCAGATGGGCTCCTGGGTAGGCTAGGTATCGGAGAGCCTTGAACATTTACGCATGCGCTGAAGGAATGTTTGAACACGAGAGAAAAAAGCAGTACCTCCAGACGTGGCGCTGGAGGGTCGTACCAAACTAGTCATCCCGGGATTTTGGCCCGTGCGATCGCTTTTGGACGCAGTTGACCCTTCACTGCTTTCTGCTACCGACCTTGCCTCCCGGTACGGCATTGAGGGAGGGATATGTCGGCCCCTAAACCATGTGAGACAAATCCCACGCCTACTCACAGCTCTAGACCGCCCTTGTCATTACAGTTTAGCGTAAGATCTCAATCTTTTAAATATTCAAGGAAAAAGTCATTTTATCTGACATACGGTAAGCACTGGAGTCGCAGATTACAAAATGCACGCACGCGCTCTGTTGAAGGTAACACATCCATGCATAAACTTTATTTCATCTCGAATTTCAGGATAACTGTAAGAGCCAATGTCTTCGAGACATTACATTTACAACTAAAATATACGTAGCAAATACAGATACATAACTAAATACATGACATTTAAAGATATATTAATTAAAAAGAAAAGCCGCTGTACAAGATGCGGTCTTGGATTCTCTAGTTTAAAACCAGTAAACCCAGTGCTACGGACAGAAAATCAGGTTCAGGTAGCGCATTCCGCAACCTAGCTGATACGTAAAAAGAAGAACTAAGAACATAACTGGTTGTTTTAGGTTTATTAAGGAACAGAATGCAATTTCCACGAAGATCACGCATAAGACGATTTTGAATGCGCTTACTGCGTAGAGATGTAGAGTTTGACTTAAGTGGTAAGAGGACAGGTAATTTGCAAATATTAATAATTTGATATCGATTGCCATCGGTTGTCATGGATCATCGATTCCATCGATTGTTCAGGCCTTGAATGGGGGTTCAAGGGTGGGATAAATTGTAAAATTAATGGCAGTTGAAATTTAGCCACCATATTGGCAACATCAAAAACACACTCTCTGAATGTCCAAAGAATACTCTTGCGGTAATGGAAGCAGCAAAAAATATTGGCCAAAATTACTTGAGGGCAACTATAATTCTAAAGGCAGGTACAAACGTCGGATTGGCTCAACTCGGATCGCTCACCTCGAATCGACGTAAAAATATGATAAGGCCTCGAGAAATTACCCTAGCCCTAATCCTTGGTGAAATCGGTGCAAACGCTGAATATTTTTGGCGTACAAAACTGTTTTTCGCTCGATCTGAGGTGAGCGACACCAGCTGATCCGGTCCGAGCTTTTTGTAAAGCAAAGATCTTGAATTCTGTTCAGCAGCAGATGAGCAAGTTAGACATCAATCAAATTTTAACATGTCAGGCTGCGGTCTTTAAAATTTATTGCTATGCGTGTTTCAATGAAAATAGATTTTAGGCTATTTCGGCTCACTCTTTTGCGGCTCTAGATTGACTTTACCTTTTTCAATAAATGATGTAGAAACAGTTTAGGTTTTCCCTGGGAAATAACAACAAAAACTGGATGAATTTTGGTTGAAAATCATGATTACATTTTGTGCTAACATGCAGCTAGTAAGAAAATGTATTCAGTTCATTTGCATGTAAAGTTAACAGGAAACAAGTCAGTTACATCATTAAGTAAAGAAGAGAAAGACAAAATTGAGGAAGCAATGGTGAGGCGTGGCTGCACAGACATCCCAATAACTGACAAAAACGTGGTAAAATCTGTGCAGGATATCATGGTGGGTGAAGTCCTAGTATTGGATGCCATTGTTCTGGAAATGAACGCCATACATTTGGGAGATATTCTGCGTGCTAAGCCAACAGTTTAGCGTTATGTTTTCCCATCACCAGAGCAAGTATTAGCTGACGCTGAAACATTAAAGAATAAGATGAGCCATGGTGGACTGGAGAAGGTTGATAATGAAATGAAGATGAATGCCTTCCAGTGGTGCCTAAGATTTGCAAGTGAATACAAAGAACTCAGAGGTTAGTAACTTGGCGTAAAGGAATTACCAATGAAATACCAAGCCGTAATTTGCCCTTTTAAAATATGCAAATTTGTGAAAACGTCATAAACTCAACCGATTTTTTCTCAAATACGATGAAAAAAGATATCTCAGCCAATTTGTACTGATCGGAAATGCTTGATGCTAGGCAGTAAGATTTTAGTAGATGTGCTTCACAATATGATCATACCACTTTGTTACCATGGCAACATACTAGGTTTCAGACCTCCCTGATATTAAAGGCTTTGCTGGCCACCTTTGGCGTTCTGGTTTGGTATTTGCCAATGGTGCCTTATCTGCATGATCCTGCAAGCATATAAATGTGTTAGGTCGAGTTTGTGGCCTTGTTAAATGACTTTTTAGCTTATGATCACCAAAAATATTGAAATCAGGTTGGAGGAGACTGAAAAAGAGTGAGTTGCCATGGGAACCAATATCTTTATAGCCACAGGTGTGTTGCCTATAAAACTATTAGCCTACCAAGTTTCATGCAAAAGAGCCTGCCCGCAGGCTACCGGAACCAATACAGATATTTACAAACGGTAAATGATGTTTTTAATCTTTCCTGGAACTCTATGTGATAAGCCTAAAATCTCAAGCGATAAAAATTTGATCATAGTAGCACTTTCAATATTATTATTTCCGAGCATGTGTCAGCTGAGGTTGTGCAGTAGATAACCAAAGAAGAGCTGTAACAGTTGGCCTTAATCATCTTGTATCCAACAAAGCACTAGTGGGATAATATTATGTGATTGCACTGACGTAATGGCGGCCATGTTGGTGGAAAAAACAATACTGAAAAAGTCTTTTGGGAATTTGACTCTATTACTTATGGAAAACTTGAACTACATTTTTCTATCGTTTTGGCACCAACATTGCCATCTTATCACGTGAGTGCAATCAAATAATACTATTGGCGCTTTATGCTAAATGCAAATAAAATATCATCTTCCGACTTTTTTGGGTGAATTTAATATACTGCTTGGACAAAGTGTAAAGTACGGCTACAGTTATCACATTTACAGCATTACTCATACCCCATGATGGCTTTTATAAGCCAGTCACAACTGTAGAATTACTATATATTCATTATTTTACTAAAAGTAAAGTAAAGTAAAGTTACTTCTCTTTTGTTTTTATCTAAATGTTTCAGATATACTTGTATTTATCACTGGAAGTGACATCCTGGATGATAAGATCTTCGTCAGCTTTGACTCTACAGGAAACAAATTCTAACAAGCTGACAGCTGCTTTAACCGTATAACCCTCTTTCACCACACATAAAACATATGAGAAATTTGAAAATGCGTGCTTAATATCAATAGCTCTGGGCTTTAAGGGTTATGGAAGGTTTTAGGGCAGCTCAAATTTGAAATTGTGTTCTTGTTACACCTTAGGGCGCTTTTTATTTGACGGAAATGACCGGTCATCAAAACGGGCATTTGGAAGAAGTAACTTTATAACGTCTTCATATTATAGCTTGGGACCAGGCTCCGCAGTTAGGGTTATGAAGCGAAAAGGAACCTGGGGAAAAAAGCGAGCGAGGCGAGCCGAGCGGGGGAGTACCCACGTTCCTTTTCGCGCCGTGACCTCAACTGCGGAGCCTGGTCCCAGGCTATCATATTAACACTTCGAGGATGATATATAATCCTCCAGAAGAATGCAACGGATTATCATGCAAGCCTTCCTTCGCATTGTCGCATTTTCATTGCAAACTGACAGGTCTGGCCGACCAGCTCTGACAAAAGGAAAGCGCCTTCAGACATCAATGTTGCAGGAATGACTTCCATGTTGAGTAACCCACTTTCGATATATTAAAATTCAGTCCAACACCAAAGGCATCATCTCGACGCTCTGGGGAATAAATATAAGGATTTGTATGAGTTTTTCCCCAGAGCATCGAGATAATGCCTTTTGTTTACGAATGAATTAAAATATATGGAAAGTGGGCTATTATGATGTCGTGTTATCATCACAAAACATCGCAGTCTTGAGTAAAGCTACATCGAAGTTTACACCATGATAAACATCATCCGATAATGGTTCAATGCTTTTTAGTTGCAACTGCTGAAACTGCATATGATATATCTGGAACTTCATCCTCGTTGTCCGAGCCACAATCTGGTATGGGTACACCTTCAGTGCAGTGCCAAATTCATTTATTTCTTGATCATTAGCAAAAACACTTTGCACAGCTAAAATAATCAGAGTTTGCAGTAGAAGTCATTCCAGTAATCTAACTTGTCAGAACCGAAAGGCATCTGCCTTCTTTGTGTTTCTAACAACTATTCGACAAAAAAAAGGCCACTTAGAAGTCGCAGACGACTAGCTTTCACGTCTGTAGAACGAACACGACTAATGTTACAAAAGCAGATCAAGGGTCATAAATGACGGTGGCTTTATAATCATCAGTCCTTTGATTTTTGAAAGCCGACTTCTAAGGAACCAAAATACACTTACTGTTCTGATATCACTTATGATTTATTTTAACAATTACTCATCAAGTTGGATGGATATGTCGAATCGAACGAAAAGGTCTACCAGACGAAAGAAAAAAGCGAGCGCGGGAAAAGACCTACTGAGGACTGGGGCGAGAGGGGCAGTCTTCTCGCGCCCGCAGCTGTTTTCCTTCGTCCCACCCCACCGACTATAACTCATTTCACTTTCTCCCCACAAGGGAGGAGGTGAAATGGGATTCTCCTAAAAACGACTGCATGGGAGGCTACCCACCGACCGACACGCCTGCTTTTTGGCTCATCCCTGCATGCTCATCCGGACAAACGGAGAGCCTGGGACAGGCTGAGATTGAAATGATAAACGATCAAAATCAAAGCAACAAATCACAAAAGAATCATCTGGATCACAAATTGCATTGTTCTTCTTTTTGTCATTTTGTTACCTTCAGCAATATGTGTGCGTACACTTTGTAATCCGCGACTTTTGGCCAGTGCGTACCACATGGAAGAAACAATGACTTCTCTGAACAATATTAAAGCACTCTCGATGATGTTGAAAGAGTTCTACTTCTTGTACAATGCCAAGTGCTTCGACACTTTTCTTTAACAGATAGGCCAAGTAATGAATTTATTTTGATTTAAGTATTGTAGCTTAAGTAAAGCACAGAAAGTGTATTTTTAGCATTTTTTGGCATCATTTCACATGTTTTACCATAGCAAACTGAATTTTGCTATGATAAACAAAGAAATTGATCAAATTAGCTTCAAAAAAAGAACTTGTATCTACTTGAATAGGAACATTGAGAATTTTGTATATTTTTAAACCATTGTTTTATTTGTACATAGATTTATCTTAACTGATATGTAACGGATACAGTTTGTAAATATTTTATCTTATATTTTATTTGCATGCATTCATCTCTTAATATTAGCCTAGTGCTGCGGCTGGTGTTTTTTACAGGTCACAGGCAGGAACCCATGACTAGGAGCCTCCCAATGCATTATATCCTTGAGTGAACCTTTGCGCGTATCTTTCTATTTTTAGAACTAATCCTTCAGCAGGAGACTCACATTTACAACAATTTACATCAATTTGCACAATTTGCATACATGGTTTTTGCTATTTTTGTCTTTGTTCCACAATAACTTTATTCTGATTGGCCATTTTAAACAGTGTGTGCAGAGCCGAAAAACTCGTGGCGTTCTAAAAATAGAAAGATACGGGCAAAGGTTGACTCATAGGGCTTGGCTTGTATGGGGAGAGGCAAGCTCCTACTCATGCGCTCCTGTCACAGGTCATTGTTTTACCAATACAGAAAGTATCCTAAAGATTGACAAAAGCTAACCTTAAGCCTAAAAACTTCTGTTTAGGCCTAATTAGATCTAAGGTTAGCCTTTATGCATGTTTAGGATACTTTCTGCATTGGTGAAGCAATGACCTGTGACCTGTAAAAAAGGACGTATACAAAACATGGACCCCAGGTCTCTGGACCACCGATGTGGTCCCGGTCCATGGCCCCCTACATGGACCTGGTCCATGAACTACCCCTGTGGACCACCCCTCATTTTGTACAATTAGAAGCAGAAAAATCTTTAGACGAGAAAGAGAAGTGATCCTGGAACTTATCTGGAATATTTAAGCAATAATTATTGTCTTACAGAGACATGAATAATTCAGGAGGCTTCAACAAGATTCGAACCCATGCCCTCTGCGATGCCGGTACAATGCTCTACCAACTGAACTATGAAGCCACTCAGTTGGGAGAAAGTCATGTTTTGCATACGTCTTCCTCTTGGGCCCTTAGCATGCCTTTTGGCCTGCCACGCTGGTAAGTCTGTGCTCAGCCAACCGGTTGGTTCAGTTGGTTGAGCATCGGATTACTGTGCGAGAGGTCGCAGGATCAAAAGCCCGGCCGGACCAACACTAAGGGTCGCGTAAGGTTGTGCGAGAAGATCTTCGTGTGTAGACGAGGATTGCGTGTACATATCACGCGAGCATGTACCATGTAGCATGTAGGTATATATGTGCAAAAGCAGTCTGGCAAAGTTCCCCACAAAGTGTTGTTCACTGACCCTGAAAAACCATAAGGAAGTGGTCAACTACATTTTAGGTGGTATAGGTGTCAATAAGAGACAATAGGCCTTTTGCAACAAACGATCACATGGTACAAAATCCGCCATGCTGGAGGGCAAGCTCATTATTGTTCCCCCACTGGGACATTAAAACAAAGAGAGCTGAACTAGTCAAGCTTGACTTGCCTTTGTTTCAATGTCCCAGTGGGGGAATAATAATGAGCTTGCCCTCCAGCATGGCGGATTTTGTACCATGATATCATTAGTTGCAAAAGGCCTATTGCTGAAATCACAAGCCCATACCTAGGAGTGACGTTTTCACATATCACGATTTATTGATGTCATAGGTAGACTAAAAATAAATTGGTCCGCAAAACTGCCATGACATGGGCTTGATATGGAAGTTGTTCGGTCCTATTCATGGTCTCTTGCTTACAGTCAAAGCAGCTCAAGCGTTCCTCCGACGAGCGGATTAACGAGTTCAATATTGCAAATTAGATTTCAGGAATCATTTCAGCAATCTGGTCGTCGGATTAAATCAATTCTCGATTCAAAACTCGAATTTTGATTGGATTATTGCTCGCTTCCGCTGAGAATTTGACAGGTGTACTAAGTTGCATAATGTGACAAGGTCGTAACAAGCGTGATTTGCCTTTCGTTTTAAATTGATGTAGACTCTATTCAATCTTTAATTCGAAAACATAGTGTCTCAAGTTTGAGGATACTGGTAAGATTACAGAATGGTATTGTTGCTAGAGTGAAATGAGCGTTGTTTGGCAGATTATGAAAATCAGTACTCGTGTGAAATTCCCACGTCGGCCTGGCACCGGAAGCTAGCAATATTCCAATCAAAATTCGAGTTTTCAACTGAGGCTTGATTTGAATTTTGCACTATTCATCCGACGAACAGATTATTCAAATGGTTACTGATATCAAATTTTCAACAATGAACTCATTAATCCGCTCGTCAGAGGAACGCTTGAGCTGCTTTGACTGTAAATTGTTCAGGTAAGTGCGACGATTCTCTCTTTCGTCTGAAGATTTTTCTGCTCGTCACTTTACAAAACAAGGGATGGTCCACAGGGGTTGTCCATTGACCGGGGCCATGAAGGGATGGTCCATGGACCTGGCATCCATGCTTTGTCTACACCCGTATCATGGAGTCATGCAAGGTGACAATTCTGAAAGTCAAAATGCTGTATTTTCGAAACGAAAGACGTCATGGAAGTGGGAACCTCAAAAAAGATTTATTTCTAGATCGTCTTCAACTTCTGTGAAATAAAAGTTCAAAACACCTTGCGGTTTTGATTTTAGAATTTGATGACATCACTGTGAAAACCATCTATGAATTAATTCTCTAAAATTACTGCCTAGTTTGTACACACCTTGTCTGTTTAGATGTTAATCTTCTCTATCAAGACAATCAAAGTCAATGTTTTCATTTGGTATAACTTCCATCCATTAGAGTTACAGAACCATTTAAGTGTTTTGTTAACCTCGGGTACCTTTTTCTTAAGTCCATCATCATCTTTCCTGCGAATAGCGCCAGAGATAACTATAATTCTTGTTGTGGGAGAGTCAAGTTGAATAGCATTTCAAAGGTCGAGAATTGTTTTTGCAATATTCTGTGACTGGTCGTTAAGCCAGTGTGCATTATAATCTCTTCCGGTTTCCGTCGTGTGAATGGTTTGGCGAAGTCGAACATATCATGGGCTGTGCTGCCACTAAACGATTTCGATTCTACGTTTGCTGCCTTCGACAATTTCCTGCCTTGGATGTTATAGGTCATAGAATCTCCAAGAATCACAACGGACTTTCCTCCAATTGATCGATTTGATCGATGAACTACGCTTTATCAATTTTGCTGCTAAAGATGAACACGATTTACCTTTTTTTTGTTTAAAGCTAAGGTTCTCCCTGTAAACTTTCTTTATGTCTTTGAAGTTGCGTAATTAATGTATGCTGTCAATGGTAAACAAGCACCGCCAAGTATTTTAGATCTCTTCAGTAGAACATTAAGTATTTAACAATTATTCACCGATATTCATCGAACCTGCAGAGGTGAATCATTGTTCTAGTAATTGCACAGGTGATTATTTGACAAATATGCGTTTTCTATCAAAGAATTAATTTCCTCGTCTGTCACCTCGACAAAACGGCTTGCGGCCATTTTGAAAAAAGACAACCGCTTAGGTGATTATCGGGTAATAATCACCTCAAGTGATACCAATCAGCGCAGAGAATTTTTAATAATCACCTACGTAATTATACTCAACACAGATATTCCACTCGTTCATCAACATCTCAAAAGTTTTATACAAAACACTCTTGAATTGACTTGCAGAAAAAAACGTTTTCTCACGTATTGGCTCAAGAATTTGGAATAAGATACCTTAAAGAATAAGAAAATTGTCAAACAGCTTCAAAAATACTATTCCATATGTAATTATAACTGGAGATGATTACATTCGAAATTGATAAAATAATATCGAAACTAAAAAACATACTAGTTATACCGTCCTTATTGTGTAATTCACTGTAATTTTTAGGTCGTTTTGTTTCTTATTTATTTAAGTTTAAATAGTTTATGCCTTTTACCCTATCATCTTTTTTCTTGGATATTACTTAATGATTCTGTATATGAATCTTACAGTAGTTGAATCTATCGAACGACCTGCCTCGATTAGCTAGCTATATGCTACCTGCAGGTCGGTCGAATTGTTATTTAGTATTTTTAAGAAAGAAATAAACTTGAAACTTAAACTTCTTGGATTTTGTTTCAACAGTTTCCCAAGAGGAACAAACGATCTTGTAGGTTATCTCCCAGTTATCTCTTGTGCTGCGAGTTTACTTTCCTTTTCAATTTCGTTGTTGAAGAGTCGCAATGTCGTTATTAGACTCTTATTTTCATCGCTTCAAACATTTGTCTCTTGTTTTCAAGAAATATAACACGATTCAAGTTCTTGTAGTTGCTGCTTAAGGTCCCTGTTTTCCGCCTGAAGTTCGGTTTCCTCTGTTGTTGTCTTCCCACTTATGAGAAATGAGATTTCACACCGACGCTTGCTGATTTCGTGTATAAATTGTTCGCTTATCTCACGCACTGCAGTGTCTATTAGATTTGAGCCAGTTACATGATCGTTTTTGCACTGCTCTTCGGTTCTCTCGCTTCGGTTTTCTTGGCTCTTTCTTGGAATGAAGGCTTCATCTTCTTCATGTACCTCGTGGTCGCTGATAATTGTAAATTCAGATCATTTGTTGGCGATAATTTCAGATTTGCAGCCTTGTATCTTAAGGGTTGATTAATTCCAGTTTTCGCGGAAGGTTAGCTAACACGTGCGTCCTGCTTGGCAGCCAGCCACGAATGATTTATTTGGCGACGCAATAACTATCCCTCATTAATATATGACGCAATACATCCTTTATACTGTACTAGACAGTTTTTGCAGTCCAGCCAAGTGTCGCTGAACAGTGGATACACTAGAATGATCAGGACCAAGACGAATGAAATAAATGGCCAACGCACGTTCAAAATACTCCTTTGCCTGCTCCAGCTCACCATGGTCACGGAGTACAGCAGCCAAGTTTTTATAAGAATCTGTGACACAAATATGTTGAGATCCCAACTTTTGTATCTGTATAGCAAGAGCGAGCTCAAGATACGCCTTTGCCTGTTCCAGGTCACCCTGGGCACGGAGTACACTGGCTATGTTGTTGTAACTGGATGCGACATCGATATGCTGAGATCCCGACTTTTCTATCCGTATAGCAAGAGCGCGATCATGATACTCCTTTGCTTGTTCCAGGTCACCTTGGTCAAGGAGTATAGTGGCTATGTTGTTGTAACTGGATGCGACATCGATTGCTGAGATCCCAACTTTTCTATCCGTATAGCAAGAGCGCGATTATGATACTCCTTTGCCTGTTCCAGGTCACCTTGGTCATGGAGTACACTGGCTATGTTGTTGTAACTGGTTGCGACATCGATATGCTGAGATCCCAACTTTTCTATCCGTATAGCAAGAGCGCGATCATGATAGTCCTTTGCTTGTTCCAGGTCACCTTGGTCATGGAGTACACTGGCTATGTTGTTGTAACTGGATGCGACATTGATGTGCTGAGATCCCAACTTTTCTATCCGTATAGCAAGAGCGTGATGATGATAGTCCTTTGCCTGTTCCAGGTCACCTTGGTCATGGAGTACAGTGGCTATGTTGTTGTAACTGGATGCGACATCGATATGCTGAGATCCCAACTTTTCTATCCGTATAGCAAGAGCGCGATCATGATAGTCCTTTGCCTGTTCCAGGTCACCTTGGTCATGGAGTACAGTGGCTATGTTGTTGTAACTGGATGCGACATCGATATGCTGAGATCCCAACTTTTCTATCCGTATAACAAGAGCGCGATCATGATACTCCTTTGCCTGTTCCAGGTCACCTTGGTCATGGAGTACAGTGGCTATGTTGTTGTAACTGGATGCGACATCGATATGCTGAGATCCCAACTTTTCTATCGGTATAGCAAGAGCGCGATCATGATACTCCTTTGCCTGTTCCAGGTCACCTTGGTCATGGAGTACAGTGGCTATGTTGTTGTAACTGGATGCGACATCGATATGCTGAGATCCCAACTTTTCTATCTGTATAA
>OX421458.1:25484017-25496517 GCA_949126865.1 Montipora capitata | reverse complement strand
ACAGAAATAAACCTATGTCGCTCACAGGGTTGATTAACACCAGCTTTTGCGGAAGGTTTGCTAACACGTGCATCCTGCTTGCCAGACATGGATGATTTATTTGGCGAAGCAATAACTATCCCTCATTAATATATGACGCAATTCAGCCTTTTTACTCTACTAGACAGTTTTTGCAGTCTAGCCAAGTGTCGTTGAACAGTGGTAACATTAGAATGTCCAGGACCGAGACGAATCAAATAGATGGACAACGCACGTTCAAAATAATCCTTTGCCTGCTCCAGCTCACCATGGTCACGGAGTACAGCAGCCAAGTTTTTATAAGAATCTGTGACACAAATATGTTGAGATCCCAACTTTTGTATCTGTATAGCAAGAGCGAGCTCAAGATACGCCTTTGCCTGTTCCAGGTCACCCTGGGCACAGAGTACACTGGCTATGTTGTTGTAACTGGATGCGACATCGATATGCTGACATCCCAACTTTTCTATCCGTATAGCAAGAGCGCGATTATGATACTCCTTTGCTTGTTCCAGGTCCCCTAGGTCATGGAGTACAAGGCCTATGTTGCTGTAACTGGATGCCACATCGATATGCTGAGATCCCAACTTTTCTATCCGTATAGCAAGAGCGCGATTATGATACTCCTTTGCTTTTTCCAGGTCACCCTGGGCACGGTGTACCTTGGCTATGTTGCTGTAACAGGATGCCAAATCGATATGCTGAGATCCCAACTTTTCTATCCGTATAGCAAGAGCGCGATTATGATACTCCTTTGCTTGTTCCAGGTCACCTTGGTGATGGAATACACACCTTTCATGTTGTAACTGCTTGCGACACGGATATGCTGAGATCCCAACTTTTCTATCCGTATAGCAAGAGCGCGATCGTGATACTCCTTTGCTTGTTCCAGGTCACCTTGGTCATGGAGTACACGGCCTATGTTGTTGTAACTGCTTGCGACATTGATATGCCCAGATCCCAACTTTTCTATCCGTATAGCAAGAGCGTGATCATGATATTCCTTTGCTTCTTTAAACTCACCCATCCTGTGATGCACATTGCCTAACGCATCATAGACTGCTGCGAAATCTCCCTCACAATATACACCACCATGCTGAATTATTTTTAGAGCTACGTTACAGAGCCTTTTGGCTCTGTTAAAGTCGCAATGATTAGCACAGCATGCGCCAAACCTAATGAAATAACTTGGATAACGTTTCGCAGTTAAATTGACTTCCGATAAGTCAGCTACATTGAATACACTTTCAATTTCTGTTATAAGGCACTTCAAATGAGGTACCAGCTGTAAGCTATTAGAAGTAAAGTCTTGTTTGTGAAGATTTTTCTCCTTTATAAACTGATGAAATGAGGTAATACCCCAATGAAAGATTTGGAAATATTGAGCCTTTGAATACTTTTTGATCCTCGTTTGGGTGACATTTCTGACAATTTGATGTACTTGAACGTAGACGCCACTCTCGTCTTCTTCCACTAACAGCAGCGAGCTCTTTCGAATCCTTAAACCAATGATATCTTCGTCCACAGATTCGTCTAATCCACTCCTATGGCTGTCGTTCTCGACATTCAGAATGTACTTTATTACAAGGTCAAGGTTTAATGGTTGCTGACCACAGAGAGAAATAAAACCGAATGCGTGATTCAAAACCTTGTCAGATGACATCGCGTCGTTCACGGCCAATGAAATCGCTGTGGTCATAGCGATTGGGTAGCTTTGGTTTGTCATGGCAAGAAAGGCCTCAGTGTTAGCACGCTGACCCGTCTCAAGCTTCTCGAGGTAGCCTTTCCAGCCAAAATTCGAAGATGCTTCCCGAACTTGTTTGACAAAGATAGCGGCGCTTGCTAAGGCAAGGGGTTGGTAATCTAATGCCCGAGCAACTTCTTTTTCAGTCTCATCGTCAGCGATGCCGGAGAGAGAGGATAATAAGGAAATGGCGTCAGATGGTGTCATGCCCTTTCTCACAGAGATGTGATTGCTGAAAGAGGTTTCTGAAGGAATAGCAGCGGTGTCTTGCGATGTGATAAGCAGCTGACCTTTACACCAGTGCGTGTCTCCGGTCTCTGGCAAATGAGGATTTATTCCACTTAAGCTGACGACATTGTCCACCACTAACAGCCACGATGAGTAAAGCTCAACTTTGGTACTAATTAATGACTTTATGTTGGCAATCTTCCCCTCCGTCTTCAGTTCTTTGTCGTTTAGAGTACTTTTGACTGCATATCCTGAACACCTTAGATGACGAGCAAAAGAGACGTAGGATTCTAACAGTGAATCAAGACTTTGCGCATTTAGAGTCATCACGAATGGTTTCTTTCAGTTGCTTTAGTTGTTGAGCTATTTCAGCCAACTCATGATTTCGTTCGGCAACGTCGTGCGACAGCTTGGGTGGGAGAATGCAAAATGCCGCAGGAGCTTCAGTTTGTAACTGCTCTTCAAGGACCTTTCGATGCTTTTCTGTTGCCTTAAGGGTTTCACCTTTTTCTTTAAGTTCCCGTTCTTTCTCTTTCAGTTCGTCTTTTAGGTGGTCGACTACTTGCAAGACCTTTCGTAACTCGTGCGTCGGAAAACTCTTCTGATTTCTGGTTTCTTGAATCTTCAGATCGGAGAGGCCAAGTGCTTGAAAGGCAACTACAACTTTACCTACAGCAGTTTGAAACTCTGACTCCTTGACATGGCCTTGTGGCAAATGAGCAAAGTCTTGATTACGAAAATTTCTCAAATCATCCACATTTGATCGGACTACTGCGTTTAGGCCTCTTCCAATACAGTCGGAGTACAGTATAGCGTAAAAGAGCATGATGCAATCCCATTCTGCTCTATTTCCGTTAACCATGGTTGCCAAAAGACCCGCGTTTTTTCTTTGGTTTCTCGGCGACTCCTGGTTTTTGAAGTCCAGTCCATTTCGGGGTTCGTCTTTCCATTCTCCCAAAGTTGCCTTGTAGCGGTTGTCCCATTCTTGTTTGAAGATTGTTTGCAGGCCCTCAGTTATCACATCAGTAGTGATAAAGCAGATCCTGAAGTAATTCAGTTGCTCGTCAGTGTATTCCGGTCCAGTGGCCATACTTAGTTAGGCTCAGCTTTTACTGAGCTCTTGCTAGAAATAATTATTGCGTTAATGTCAGCAGTAGTACAAAGGATCACTTAATGAAAATAACTTGTATATGTACTAATTTTTTCATATTTTACTTTTATTACTTTATATATTTTCGTAAATAATGCAAAGTCCGGAAAGCTTTTCAGGCGAGAGAAGTCACTATGAAAGGCATCGCTTGCTCTATAAAGCTGGTCCTTTGACATGTTGGTTTTTAAGGTAAAGAGGGAATGGTGGCAACCGATAGAAGCCCGAAATTGAAAGTTTCGGACACTTTACAAACTACTGGGGCGGAGGAGGGGGGGGGGGGGGACGAACGGGGGCAGGTCATCAAGGAGCTTAGCACCAAGGACGGCAACCGCAACGAAAACATCGATTCAAAATAGGAATTCTAGTTCCTGTAATCAGTTCGCGCCGGATTATTTTAACTCTTTCATTGTGTAAAATGTGTCTGTCTTGAAAAAATGAAACCGGTGTATATGAAAGCGGTTAAAGTTTGAAGAGAGAGAGGGGCTGTTTACATGATACCGGGGCGAGTTTCGCACCGGCACGAGTTCACTCCGGTTCCTTCTCTTAGCTCTGTATTTGTTTACATGATATCACCGAAAGAAGTCATGCTGGGGTGCCTCACAACGGCGCGAGTTCACCCCGGTTGCTGCACCTGGAGCGCAGATTTCGTTCCGGCGCGAGTTCTCGCCATGGCATGTAAACGAGGAATGACCACTCGTTCCGGTGTGAAATCGGCCTCCCGGTGGGCGGGACCGGGTAGCGCATGCGTACTTTTTCTGATAGACGCCATATTTGCAGGTTGAGTTTACGCTTGTATTTTATCGATATGTGGTGTCTCTTCAGGTAAACACGATAAGAATTCACCTCGTCGTCACGTAAACGCGGTATCAAGAAGTCACCCCGGTGCGAGTTTTCTTATGTAAACACCCACATAGAGAGAGAGAAATAAATATAATAATAATAATAATATTGCTAGTGCTAATCACCCTCACTTGCAGTCGAGGACTGAATTGCGAAGGGCGCGGCTCACGACATCGGCCTGAAAGCATACAAAGGCGCCTCTGGCTGCCGCTATACAGTCCATGTTTGATGTCGGAGCACAGCACCACAGCTAGATGTCAATTAGCTGTGAGTCGATTTTGATGAGGGAGGGAAACCGGAGTACCCGGAGAAAAACCCTCGAGTCAGGTTGAGATCGACTGAAACTCAGCCCACATGCTGGCCAGGGCCAGAATTGAACCCCGGCTCGCAGTGGTGGGATGCCCGATAGATAACCACTAAGCCACCCTGACTCCCCCAAACAGGCAGAGAGAGATCAAAAATCTGAATTCTTCAGCTTCCGTTGTCCTCAAGCCACTGATTTTGGTCATTTGACATTGGCCGTTTTTATACTAGAGACGCATAATTCGTCTGGGACGAACTTGGGCAAACATTTTTTCTGCGTCTGTTAAACTCGTCTAGTATAAAGACGGCCACAAGACGCATTATGCGTCTGGACGAAGAATCTATTTTAGTGCGTCCTCGAAGACGCACTAAGCTGGAAAGTTCGTCCAGACGCATTATACGTCTAGTGCCCGTCTTTATACTAGACGAATTTAACAGACGCAGAAAAAATGTTTGCCCAAGTTCGTCCAAGACGAATTATGCGTCTCATATAGTTCGTCCCGTCTTTACACTAGACGGATAACATGAGAGACGCATAATTCGTCTGGACGGATTATGAGTCTCTAGTATAAAAACGGTTATTGGTCTTTTACTTAGGACGAGAAACTGACGAACAGAATTGAATATAAAAAGCAGGCGCAAAGCATGTAGATCAATTGTTTTCGCTCATTATATCTTTACTTTGTTTTGTGACGTTCTTGTTGCCGTTGCCTTCCTTATGGCTAGAGCTTCCTATCATTTTATTTGGAGCAAATATGGGAGGGTCAGTGGTTCCTATGCAGGGAAAAATGAAAGCACCGTGATAAATTTACAGTCCAGGTTTTAATGATTAAACTGCGATTTTTAAGTGAGTAGAGAAGGGGAAGGTTGTAAGCAAAAAATGAAAAAGCTTTACAAATAGGAAGTCAGGAAAATTTGAAGACGATCTCCTTCTATTTTCCGCCTCTAATTTAAGAGTTTAACCTAACCAGTGCCTAATATGATAAAGCTGTAAACCACTTCCCAACTTACCATTCCACGGAGAACTCATGGGCATGTCAGTCCTTCCAAAGAGTGTAACAGGTGGATCTGATCTCACCTTTGCTAGGTGTCACTGAAATTCTCCTCTACGCAAGCTGAATGATATACGACGCCGAAGTACAATGGTTCCGATCAATTTGCCGTCTCGAAGACAACTAGAAACAGTGATGTATGTCCTCCTGCAACAGATATTAGCCCAAACTTCAGTGGCGTGAGCAATGATAGTTTTAGCTTCTGCTAGTCTAACTACACTTCAACTGTTGTAAGTCAATCCCTTACTAAAAAAAAACAAAAACAAACGGAATATACGATGCTTTAATAGGTGCTCAATTTCCTTATTAATTATTGATGAACTTCAATTCTACGGAAGAAACAATATTTGCCGTTGCTAGGCTTTTTTGCGAGCGTGCAATTTTTCTTTGAAATCACGTATGCTCGGTCCACAGGAACACCAAACTGTGGCCAGATAATGAAACATTTTCGGTGCATTAAACTTCTCTGTAACAAAATATGACTTCCCTTTTAGCCTTGAAGGTTTCTCTTCCACTTTCGCTTTAGAAATATGCGTCGACGCTTCTAAATACTCGAATTACAATAACCAGACTCTTACTTGCGAACCGTTAAATAATGAAGAGACAAACTGAATCAGAATCACTATAACAGCACAAAGCAAAACCAGTGCAGTACAGGCGCTCAGTATAATTAAAATCATAAATTAAAAGCTTGAGCTTAATTAAGCTTAAATTATTGACGGTTTAATTACAAATCATTCGTGTCAACCAGCTACGAAGGATCGCAAACATTTGACTTACCGATTAGAAACGTAAGGCAAACTTTTCCTAGAAATCTCTTAAGTTCTTGCGATGGTGAAAAATCACTGCACGATCAACAAGTCTGAGGATTCTAACATAGAACTTGATCAGCCACGCCCTCACCACTGAAACAGACACCAACATGACATTAACAAATTCCATGATGGAACTTAACAGTCCAAGAAGACATGCAAGATACCTTAGCCTTTCATCGTTGCAATAATCAAGAAAGACAAAGATCGGTGGTGCTAACATTGAAGCGATTTTTAGTTCGTTGCAGCCGCAACTTCGATCATTTCGAAGGCACAGGACATGCGTGCCTGGTGGTTTGAACTACTGTAGCTTTGCGATGTTTATGGCACCGAATATAAAAAAGATCAACCTCAAACAATCAATTGCTACGCGCTTGCGTGTTCCATTATGTACTTGATACACTACCCTAGGCTTGATTTGTTGAGGTGAAAGCGTTCCCCAACCTACTTGCACGTTTGTCCACAAACTCCTATGTATTCAAAACTGGTACGGTCTGATCGCGGTTACGAAAGGCTGCCCAAAGTAGGTTGATGGAACTTAAGTATTTATGACACCATATAGCACTGAAAAGGGAAAATTCCCTTTCTATAGATCCTATGGCAACAGGTCAATATTTACTTATCAATCATGGATGGCTGGATTTTTATAATAAACTCGTAAACGCACCCTGCAGCCACAAGAATTCATAATTATCATTTTAGCGCAGTTATGCTGAAAAGGTTCACTCAAACAGCGCTATGCAGTTTATTTCTGTTAAAATAACTATGCATCTGTCCTTTTGCTGGAAATGCTGACTGTTAACTATAGATGTTTCAGTTTTTAGACTGCTCAATGAGCAAACTGAAGTATCCTAATTCGTCATGCAATATAAATTATAGTTACACCTTCCGTTTTAAGAATAGAATGGATAGAAAGGCAATTTTTGCAGCCAGCATAATCAGTCGCAAGCAAGTTTCACCTGGCATTGAAAGAAGAACAATCGAGTACAACCTTCTAATACCGTGACATATTTTGTAAAGGCTTCATTCTTTGCACAATAGGCCGAACTTAACATGTTTCATTCTTTCTTGGCAGACAAATCAGTGTACTAGCGTCGTAAGGTGTCTTTCAACATGAAACTTCGGAATTCAGTCCTGTTATCTAGATAGACATGACAATACATGGTGGAGCAGAATACATACGAGAGCATGATGTCAAACTTAACTTCGGAGTCATGCCATTTTTTTCTTCCCCGGTTTAACAAGTGCCGTGGAAATCTTTGCTATTCCTTGAACTATCAGCTTTCCGAAAATGGTCTTAAGTGTAATGAGCAAACGTGAGATACCCAAAGGAGCTCTTTAAAAGATGACGGGACAGAGGGAAGTTAGAACAATGTCCCGAAGTATGCCATTTACAACGCATTTTTCCTACCTTGTGCTTGCCTTTAAGTCAGTAATACAAGTTATACAGGTTTAGTTAGCTGTAGAAGGGCTTCAAAAAGACTGCTGAGAAAGTTACATCTCCATGGCACAACAGTTTCGTTAACAGCACAGTGAAGGGAAACGTCCCTTTACAAATATCCTGTTGGCAACCGGTCAATGATTAGGATTCGACCATGGGTGGCTGGAGTTTGACAGTGAATCAAAAATGCACGTCGTGGAAGTTGAGTCAGGGTTGAGGTCGAACCAAAGCTTTTTCTCACAGATTATTACTTGATTTTATCAGCTGCTCTTCTGGCAGAAGCTCCGCTGACTCTTGAACGAGGTATCCTCAGCGAAAAGAGCGTTTTTTAGCCGGCTCATACACCTTATTCCAAATTGGTCGCCATTTAGATATTCAAGGTACGAGTGACTCCCCCGGAATTTGATAAGTCGCTTAAATCGCATTCAATCAGGCAAATAACCACAGAAAAACCAAGAAAGATCACGACAGTTAAGTACAGCTTTTTTATTGAGAACTTTTGCGGGTTAATATCTTTTTCAGTTTGTTATCGAGATTCCCATACAAATCCTTATAATTTTTTACCCTCCGAATCTGGGCCGTCTGTGGTACATTAAAACTCGACGAGGATGGAAGGCGATGGAATAAAAGAGTCATTAAAAGTGAAGTTATTCATGGTGAGAATAATGCGGATGAGGTCGCAAATAGTGCCAGTAGCAATGGTGTTGTGAGGATCAGTGCGCAAAAAATGATCACAAGCATTAATACCTTGGGTAAGACAAATTTGTGGAACTGCAGACCGCGAAACTGCGGAACCTAGAGAAATGACTATTACAAAACCAAAATGACAACTGACAGGCACAAAATACCATCACGTGACCTGCATGTTAAGAAAAATAAATCCTCAAACCAAGCGGGATCGTCTGCTGAGGTTGAAAAATGATATTGATTGCGACTTGTCACGCAATCCACCAGTTAATCGGCTCGCTTAAATCAGATAAAGCAGATAACAGCTAAAACGGGCACCAGGAACACGATAATCGGCGGACACAGTCGATATTTAACAAACAATAATATAAATCTCATCGTTTTTCTTATCGTTTTTGTTCAATGAGCAAACTGAAGTATCCTAATGCGTCATGCACAAGAAATTATAGTTATCACCTTCCGTTTTAAAACAATCTTAGAGAAATGAGGACCCCAACACTGACGTAAGAATAGAATGGATAGAAAATGAGGCAATTTTTGCAGCCAGCATAATCAGTCGCAAGCAAGTTTCACCTGGCATTGAAAGAAGAACAATCGAGTACAACCTTCTAATACCGTGACATATTTTGTAAAGGCTTCATTCTTTGCACAATAGGCCAAACTTTAAAATGTTTTATTCTTTCTTGGCAGACAAATCGGTGTATTAGCGTCGTAGCGTCGTAGGGCGTCTTTTAACTTGAAACTTCAAAATTCAGTCCTGTTATCTAGATGGACATGGCAACACATGGTGGAGCGGAATACATACGAGAGCATAATGTCACACTTAACTTCGGAGTCTTGCCATTTTTTTCTTCCCCGGTTTAACAAGTGACGTGGAAATCTTTGCTATTCCTTGAACTATCAGCTTCCGGAAATGGTCTTAAGTGTATTGAGCAAACGTGAGATACCGAAAGGAGCTCTTTCAAAGACGCGACAGAAGGAAGTTAGAACAATATCCCGAATTATGCCATTTACGACGTATTATACCGACCTTGTGCTTGCTTTTAAATCAGGCCCCAGTTGTTCAAACGATGGATAGCGCTATCCACTGGATAAATCGCTATCCACTGGGTAACTCAATTGATTTTGCTAGTGTTTATCCGCTGGATAGTGATTTATCCGGTGGATAGCGTTATCCACCTTGGGCATGGGGTGGGGATTTTGACATTTTCTGAAAAAATGAGTCAAATTCCCCACCCGCCGAACCAACAAATTTGGCCAAATGTATCAAAAGCCCCCACGCTGGGGCGAGTAGAGGTGGCCAAAATAATATCCTTTAGACCTTGCTGCACACAATAAGAGTGCAATGTATGTACCACTCACCTTTCGTTCAGCCACCTCTGAACAATGTGGGAAGTTTATTTCAACGTCTTCTGGGTATTTTTCAAGATGGCGGAGTTATTTTTAGGCAACCTCGTTTCCAGGGCCTTTCCCTCACTACCTGGGGAGGGAAAAGGTTGATTTCCAAGCCCTCTTTATTATCCAAGATGGTGGCCATGTCAAATTCTCCACCCTGGGGATATGTCGTACGATCAAAATCCCCACCCTTGGGACAGACTTCACAGTCAAAGCCCCGTGGGTAGCCCTCCCCCCCCCCCCCATCCTGGGACTTAACATTGATAGGTGCATAATTTGAATAAAAACAAAAGTATATTTAAAAGGCGGCCATTTATGAATAAGGTGTATTCCCCGAAACAGCGGCTGGTCATCAACTGGAACGTCATGATATAATCAGGTGCCGCGTTAAGGTCACTTTGTCTGGGTAAAAACATAATAAGTCGTAAACAAGTTATTGCGTTTTTCATAATTCTGCGGAATTCATCCTCAAGCGCCAACGTCCAAACTGCATTTTGGCTTCCATCAATCAAACTTCCAATGCCAACCACAGATGAAGAAATCAACTGATGCATGACTAACCCACCAATCAGCATCTTTCACGGTTCCCACGGTACATTCGTATATTCAAACTCGACGCCGATATATAATAAATTTTACGAAAAAGGAACCCAGGACAGCGATTTTTACTTCATGCCATCTTTATTCCTTCAATAAAATTACGTCCGCGGCGCGAACATGCAGACTATAGCGAGCGTTCAATAAAAGATGCATCTGTCTGGCAGATCTACTGTACACCCGTTTATAACCATCTATTGAACAACAGAAGAGGCGAACTGAGGCAGGTCATCAAGAAGCTTAGTAACAAGGACGGCAACCGCAACGGCGCAATGAGAACATCGATTCAAAATAGAAATTCTCGTATCTGTAATCAGTTCGTGCCGGATTACTTCAACTCTTTCACTGTGTAAAATGTGTGTGTTGTCCAAAATGAAACCGGTTAAAGTTTGAAGAGAGAGAGAGAGATCAAAAATCTGAATTCGTCGGCTGCCGTTGTCCTCAAGTCGATGATTTTGATCATTTGACGTTGTTGTTTTGCTTAGGACGGGAAACTGACGTACCGAATGTATAACGCAGATGCAGAGCATGCAGATCAATTCTTTGCGCTCATTATACCTTCACTTTGTATTGTGACGTTCTCGTTGCCGTTGCCTTCCTTATGGCTAAAGCTTCCTATCATTCTATTTGGTGCAAATATGGGGATTGTCAGTAGTTCCTATGCAGGGAAAAGTGACAGCACCATCATAAATTTACAGTCCAGGCTTTAATGATTGAACTGCGATTTTTAAGTGAGTAGAGAAGGGGAGGGTTGTCTGCAAAAAATGAAAGAGCCTTACACGGAGGATGTCAGGAAAATTTCAAGACGATCTCTTTCCATTTACCGCCTCTAATTTAAGTCCGGTGCCTCATATGATAAAGCTGTAAACCACCTCCCAACTTAACATTCCACGGAGAACTCATGGACATCTCAACTGGGCAGGCCCCTTGCAGTCCTTACAAAGAGTGTAACAGGTGGATCTGATCTCACCTTTGGTAGATGTCACTGAAATTCTCCTTTACGCAAGCTGAGTGATATACGAAGCCGGAAGTACAATGGTTCCGATCAAATTGCCGTCTCGAAGACAACGAGCAACAGAGATGTACGTCGTCCTACAACAGATATTAGCCCAAACTTCAGTGACGTGAGCAGTGATAGTTTTAGCTTCTGCTAGTCTAACTACGCTTCAACTGTTGTAAGGCAATCCCTTACTACAAAAAAAAAAACAAAATCAAAAACAAACGGAATATACGATGCTTTAATAGGTGCACTATTTCCTTATTAATTATTGATAACCTTCTATTCTACGTAAGAAATAATATTTGCCTTTGCCAGGCTTTTTTGCGAGCGTGCAATTTTTCTTTCAAATCACGTAAGCTCGGTCCACAGGAACACCAGACTGTGGCCAGATAATGAAAGATGTTCGGTGCATTAAACTTCTCTGTAACAAGATATGACTTCCCTTTTAGCCTTAAAGGTTTCTCCTTCGCTTTCGCTTTAGAAATATGCGTCGACGCTTCTAAATGCTCGAATGACAATAACCAGACTCTTACTTCCGAACCGTTAAATAATGAAGAGACAAACTGAATTAGAATCAGCAGAGCACAAAGGAAAACCAGTGCAGTAAAGGCGCTATACATTTAAAACGTATTAAAGCTTAAATTAAATTATTCACAGTTTAATTACAAATCATTTGTGTGGTTCAGCTACGAAGGCTTGCAAACATTTGACTTACCGATTAGGAACGTAAGGCAAACTTTTCCTAGAAATCTCTTAAGTTCTTGCGATGGTGAAAAATCACTGCACGGTCAACAAGTCTGAGGATTCTAATATAGAACCTGTTGAGCTACGCCCTCACCCCTGAAACAGACACCAACATGACATTAACAAATTCTATGATGGAATTTAACAGTCCACGAAGACATGCAAGAAACCTTGGCCGTTCATCGTTGCAATAATAAAGAAAGACAAAGATCGGTGGTGCTAACATTGAAGCGATTTTTAGTTCGTTGCAGCCGCAACTTCGATCATTTCGAAGGCACAGGACATGCGTGCCTGGTGGTTTGAACTACTGTAGCTTTGCGATGTTTATAGCACCGAATATAAAAAAGATCAACCTCAAACAATCAATTGCTACGCACTTGCGTATTCCATTATGTACTTGAGACTTGATTTGTTGAGGTGAAAGCGTTCCCCAACCTACTTGCACGTTTGTCCACAAACCGCTATGTATTCAAAACTGGTACGGTCTGA
>OX421458.1:25466517-25474017 GCA_949126865.1 Montipora capitata | reverse complement strand
CGAAAACGGCACTTCAAAATATACGTTTGAGCTATTCTAAGTATTTCATGATTATTCGATCTTGCTTATATCATACAATATGGGCCAAGTGTCCTATAACTGGATTGGTACGGACGGATTTGAAGTAAAGAGTGAGACTGAAAGATTCACTGTAGTTTGTCCACGTTGTCGTCAAAGCCTTAAATTTGGTCATTTCACGTTGTAGTTTTGACGAGTACGGGAGAGAAATGTTCAAAAAAGCGTGCCGCACGTGCAGCACGAGCATTTTGGTTCTTTTAACCAATACTATTACTGCTTTTTGGCGTTGCCGTAGCCGTAGCCGTCGTCGTTTCTTAAACTCCTTAATAGGGAGCTTTAGCAACGACAACAGCGACGGCAACGAGAACGTTACAAATTTGCATATTTAGTGGGCAAAAACAATAGCTTTGCGCGCCCTGCACGTGCGTTTTTCATTTTTGTCCATTTCTTTGCCGTCGTCAGCAAAGCAACAACTCGAAATAACCAAGTTTGAGGTGTTATGGAGAACGTCAGCACTTGGAGATAAATTTTCATTTTTCTCCCCTAAATTAAGCGCCGCTCGTAACGGTTTCATTTCTGAGGGACTGCCACGCCTTTGTCATATTAAAAAGCTTGGAATAGTCGCGAAGTGATCGCAATGACGTGAATTTATGTTTTTACAAGACGTTCTCGCTGCCGTTCCCGTCGTCGTTGCTAAAGCTCCCTCACGTCTGATCACGGAAGGCCAAGCAGTAATGTCCGGAAATACCCGCCATTAGAGGCACGCTGATGTTGATACCCGGCAACACGAAGTACCCCGTTCAGTCTAACCATTAGCGAACCATTTCCAACAACAAAGCTGATCTTATGGTTGTCGCGCAACAATAGGGAGCTTAAGCAACCACAACGGCGACGGCAACGAGAACGTCACAAATTTGCATATTTAGCGGGATAAAAACAATAGCTTTGCACGGTCTGCACGTGCGTTTTTCACTTTTGTTCATTTCTTTGCCGTCGTCAGCAGAAAAACAACGTGAAATAGCCAAATTTGAGGTTTTACGAAGAACGTCAGCACTTGAGGATAAATTTTCATTTTCTCCCCTACATAAATTGCCGTTCCGACGAGTGTCATCCTCGAGGAACTACCGCACCCTCGTCATATTAAAAAGGTTGAAAGGGTCACGTAGCGATTAAAATTACGCGAATTGATCTTTTGAGATAAAGTTCTCGTTGCCGTCGCCGTTGTCGTTGCTTAAGCTCCCTAATGTTGCGTTGCAAGTTGACATGGTTTGTTGCGCGTATTACTACCTTCTTACGTAACAAATTTCCATATTCCAAAACGTAAAAGCGACGTCTACTTTTTGCAACAAAAAAATTTGTTGTACAAGAAGATGGTAATACGCGCAACAAAACATCTCAACTTGCAACGCAACATTGTTGCGCGACATGTTGTACGAAAAATGCTGGCTGTATTACTGGGCCTTGAAGGAGACCAATCTGGGCTTCGGCCAGGATTTTTTGACCCCTGAGACAGACCATATTTAAAACACATTAAAACATATATTTATATTTCTTCGCGTGAAACCCTAAACGAGACCTTAGCGGCTACAGATGGGCTATATATGATGGCGTTTTCCTGGGTCAGACGCTTATCCAGAAATTTGACAACTCAATACGTGTATTTCCCTTGGGGTACAACCTTTGGGAGGCCTTGTAGATCAAGAAAACAACCTGACGGTAGCAACACAATCTTGCCCGCATAAACAGCCCAGTTTGCGACCCTTTTCGGTCTTTGAGTTCAAGGAGTAAACAAAAACAACAACTCACCAAAACTGAACGTCCCAGACGGGATAGTTATGTCCTTTAAAACAAACTAATGAACTGAAGGTATAGAGACTCCATAGACGCACTATACAGAATAATAATAAGAAACAATAAAAAAAAAACCACAATGGGGGCTTAGGTCGAGGCGAGGCGGGGTTAGGTCGCCTCGCCTCGACCCAAGCCCCCACTCGCTTTTCACACGCAGCTCTTTTCGTTTTCCCGACTATCTGGAAGCCTGGAACAGTCTAAAAGACAAAAGAATAATTTCTTGGCCACCAGTTATGAATATGGTATATACCTGTTCTGTCTGCAGAGCTCGAGAGAAGGAATGAGTTATCTGTGTTAAAACTAGTGGAAAATACTGGCCCTGAATGACCAATCAAGCGTCTACTTTCCACAGCTGTCCTGAGAAGTAAAACAACAAGACAATGGGTTATATTAATTTTAAGAATTATTATTGTCCCCATCTATCTCGGGAGGGAGAATTGCTACTCCCCTCACCCCATTCAGTAGATTTGTCACTTTCTCAATCTTAACCAAGCTTGGGAAGACAACTCTACTTTAATGGTTCATTTTAGTGTTTGGCGCACTCGTAGTTTACAGGTAAAAAGTGATTGCATTACATCGTAAATTCAATCATAACCTTTATGTGTGATGTTTCTAGCAATAGGGAACAAACCTGTGGTCCATTATTCGTTCAAGAACATCCTCTGAGATAGAGAAATAAAAGTGGTTAACAAAAGTAAAATGGCTTTGTTTATACTGTCTCCCGGAAACACATGTAGTTTTAAGATTTTAAAGCCACTCCGCTCTAAGAAAAACTCAAGCTTAACAGAACATGATTGAGAACCCCAGCTGGCAGAAGGAAACCAGTTGGCTTTTTACAAAGTAACTTGTAGTTGAATTTGGAAACACATAAGACAAATCCAGCCAATGGTAAGAGAGGGATCTGAGCTCAAAGCAACCACATGCAAATCAAATGCCCTCACAACCAGACCACGCCAGCTTCTTGACACATAATACCGTAAAATTCTGAAAATAAATCCCTCCAAATATAAGCCCCCCAAAGCGGTAATGCAAAAAACCCTCCGTTAAATTACCCCTGTCGGGAGCTTGTACTTGGAAAATTGCCCTCAAATACAAAGTAAAACAAAGCAAAAACAGTAAATAATTTACTTCCAAGTATAAGGCTAGCCCAATCGATTTGCAAATGCAAATTTCCCTATGTAGATAAGCCCCTCCAAAAATAAGCCCCTCAAAAGGGCCTTTGAAAAATATAAGCCCTGTTGCTTACTTTCAGAATTTTACGGTACATACCAAACTCGTGACTTGTAATAATGATAATAAGTACCAAAAGCTTTGCGCCTTTTTCTCAAAAGAGTGATGTCTAACACCATATTTTACTCATTAATGGGGGAAGTTCATTACAGCAATTTTCATTTAAAATGAGATTTTACTGCCCCATCAGTAAAATGCGGTTAATGGAACGTGACCGTACTAAAAGGGCTATTCATGTCGTGATAGTTATCTTCATGTTCTTCGTAGTCGGTCGTTCAAGGTCATAAAATCAATGGTTTTGTCGTAAACAAAATAAGGACATAAAGACTTTGTTCCTAGATTTCAGATTATAACGTACACCTGCATTGACCAATTCTGTTAAGGCTTCATTCATTACTGCTAAAGAGCACGTGTAATGCCTACCTGCTACATGGTAGAACCAGTGCAACTGGCTACTTTAATAGACAGAGTCATATTATAAAAGCCTCAGTTAGCCGTCCAAGGTTCCCTTGGCAGTTTGTCTTCTTTAGTAAACCAACTAGCTGTTTGCAATTTGTTTAAGTTTTTCCCCTCCCTCCCTCCCTTTGGAGATGGGTTGGACATATTGCTTTGCCTTCATTAAAATCGGGTCACTCCTGCGTGGTGCAGTTAAGACTGCACAGCGACTTCCCCCAAGCTTGTTGGCTCATTTGACTTTGTAGATTGCTCGCTAACCAATACTCTTGTCCGATCCAGCACGTGCTGTTTACCACTCAGCTCGTAGTGGGAGATAAGTGAGGTTGTTCTATGTCACGCAATCCGAAAGTCGCATAGGCTAACCAGCAGCAAGGCAGTGTTCCCCTCAAAAAAATGCCAATACGTCTGTTGTCTCGTTCTATTGCGCCTTGCGTTACGCGTTTAAAAGCCAATTATGCTGATACCAAGGAACAGTGACATTAAGCATTTTTTTACACTTCAATGACATTACATTATTTTTCAACTTTAACTAACCTGCTTCTTTGTCAATTTGCGCAAGTTCTGAGGGTGATTTGAGCATTCTCAGTTTCTTTGGGGTGAGGCTCCAGACCCGCACACTACTGTCCTCAAACCCACCTGACAGCAGGCTTGAGTCCTCTGACATACTAACAGTGTTCAAACTGCAATAAGAAGATGATTCTCTGAGATAATTTTAACAATGAATATAACCCAATTGGTCGAGGATTGCATCATACCTTGCCATTATCACTCTATGCATTGACATTACATGGGAATCTTTGTTCACAATAACTAATTTTGCCTTATTATCATAATTTATCCCATAAATGATAATTATCTTTTTATTGAGTGAAGCTATGATCCTCGCAGTTATGAACGCAATTTTTGCAATTGCGTAAAGAAGCCTGAAAAACTCAGGACTTCAACGGGGTTTGAACCCGTGACCTCCCGATACTGGTGCAACGCTCCAACCAACTGAGCTATGAAGCCACTGACGTTGGGAGCTGGTCATTTGTGGGTTCTAATGTTCCCATGAGGAATGAATCAATGATGAAAAGATATATGAAATGGATCATAATTATATGAACTGCGGATATGAAATCAATTGAAGCTATGATCTTTGCAGTTATGAATGCAATTTTTGCAATTGCGTAAAGAAGCCTGAAAAATTCAGGACTTCAACGGGGTTTGAACACGTGACCTCGCGATATCAGCGCGACGCTCTAACTGCAAGGATCATAGCTTCACTTGATTTCATATCCACAGTTCATATATGATCCATTTCATATATCATTTCACCGTTATCTTTTATCATATTATCTTCATACTACTACTACTACTACTACTACTACTACTACTACTACTACTACTACTACTACTACTACTACTACTACTACTAGTAATAATAATTAATGGAAACTTTATTTGTCTTTGAATACAGTTGTAAATCTCTTGACATATAGGCAATTAACAACTGGCTACTTGAAATTGAGTGATATACTTGTATACCGTATTTACAAATGAATCAAATAAAAAAACAAAAATAATAATGACAATAATTATAATAATAATAATAATAATAATAATAATAATAATAATAATAATAATAATAATAATAGTATTGAAACATCTTTGTGCCTCCAATTCAACCTAGACTCTATTTGATTGCCTTTGGCCCTCAGCTTCTTTTTGGACTGGAATTTTTTAGTCAGACTTGAAGTCCAGACCGATCCTTATTGGTGACTGGAAAATATTACTACTTGTATAAATACTTGTCATCTAGAACAGCTCCCACTCAAAAACTGATGACATTGTTCTAACTCAATGAAGGCGCCAGAATTTTTGTTCTAATCTGCCATTAGATTAAAATTAATGCTGAGCAAATCATTAATATTGTTCCAGAGGACATTATGCTTAACTTCAAAAACTCATTAATAATTCACAAACCTAACAGCCTTTCAACACTGATAAAATGTCATGCTCATGAGCTTTAATTAAACCCGATAAAACATTCCTATTTAGGATTCTTTGCATCTAAAGAATAGTAATAAGGCCCGGCTTGTTTTTTTGTCCTGTATGCTAATATCGTCCTCTCACAATTTGAACATTAAATGTTGTGCAAACTCCTCAGGGACAATTTTTTTAGGAATGTTTTTCAAGCCGTTCAAAAAACTCACAGTATGTGTTTTATCGCCTCTAGAAACACCACTGCTCGTTTTCTTAAACAGTGCGTAAATAATATTGTCACAGTGACAATGGAAGTCTAAAATTTTGTGACACAAATTTCTCTTCTCACCTTGTATGTGCATTGAGTACACTGTAGAAGCAGATGGATGGAAGAGTGTCCGGACCCAACCTTATTCTTTTGGCAGCTTCTCTCATCAAGGTAATCTTCACCAATTTATCACTGTCCTTCCTAAGAATAGAACACATTGGTATTTGATTATCTTGTCTGTATTAGCCTTGAGATTAGAAAGCTGGACACCAGATTTTATCATGGTATGCAGAGGTTTAAGATGCAAACCTGCACGAGTGCAGAACAATGAAGAATAAGTACATGTAACTTTCGTCGAAGAAACCTGAACAAATTCAAGCCATTTTAATAAAAGAAAGACTATCATTCTTTTGTTGGCTTTTGTTAAAAATTAGCCAAATCACTTTTGTACACCAAGCCTCTTCAAGTTTAATTGGGATCAAGTTTGGGTGGGCCAAAAAAAGAGCTTTTTATTCCTCAGGATTCAGCATGTCCCAAGCATGAAAAAGGCCCATTAGTTTTATTATAATCTACACTTCACAGCCCTAACATTTTATCCTATGAAGCCCTTTAATGGTCACAAGATCCTCACAAACTGACCTGCTGCTGATAAATTTGATAAGTTGGTAGAGCATCACACCAATAGTGAAGAAGTAATGGCTTTGAATGTCATTGAAACTGCCTAAATTTTATTCAGTTTTCTAGGATGACAACAACTTAAAAATGTCTACGTACAGTACCGCTCGAAACTATTTGCCCATTTGCCGTGGTTCTGACTAGGTGAAACCGCAGATTCAATCTCCAGTTTGACTGAGGTAAAACCTCGTCTACGGTAACCGAAAGGGAATGATTTCCGTACAGGTCCCTACTTCATTATGCATGCAGAATAAATTAATTATTCATTCGCGCTTTTGTTTTGTAGAACAATACGTATACCCAAGAAAACCGAATATATACATGGGTAATTTGTACTTACGGGATGAATAAAAACGGATCTCATTCTTTCTCTCCCTCCCTCTCTCTCTTCTTTCCCTTCATCGCCCACACCGTTACTCGTTTTTGTCCCAGCTTTCCCCTTTCTATCCCTTCGTCTTGTTCTTATTTCCAGATCCCGCTCGGCTTTTTCTGCCATTTTATCCCATGAAATGTCACTCGCAGCTTGCCTTGGACTCCCACCCACTGTAAACCTCTGGATTACTTGTCCCTGTTCTTTACCATTGAACTAACGTGTCAAGTTGCTAATTCACACCTTGAAAATGATATTTATTTTGAATTCTGGCTGACTATTTACATAACAATGATACGTAATTATATACACGTGCCGCGCCGAGCACCTACAATCGAACTTACACTTGTAGGTTACCGTTCAGAGATCCCTGTTTTACTACTCTTGAAACAACCCATCCCTTTAATAATGCTAACCGTAACCCTAATCACGACTAAAGGCACTGTTTAGGCTTAAGGTTAGTCCCTGTGATAGTTTTAGGTTTTCCAGTATTGCTGTGAACTGTGACCTGCTTTTCCTTCATGCCCCGTGCGTGCGGCACACTTATAAGTTCACTGCGTGGAAGAGTATACCACGCTTAAAGTCTGATTGGTGCATCTTTCGTGGGAAACTTTCATGCACGAGTTCATTGCAATTAAAATCGTTTCATATTTCCCTTCTTTTGAAG
>OX421458.1:25459017-25461517 GCA_949126865.1 Montipora capitata | reverse complement strand
TATGAAATAATGAAATAAAAAAAGGAAAGATATCATGTTATTTGTTGTTGTTTTAGAAACAGAGCAATCCCGCTTTGTTTTTGGTTCGTGACAAATCATTGCGTGCCCTAAACAAATAATGCTGCGACTGGCGCTTCGACCAAATCCACAAAAAGCTCATTCCACTAAACATTTTACTGATAATATTAGAAAAAAATACTTTAGTTCTGTCCTGTAGGGATGATTTTCGTCCAAATCAAGATGACTTCCTAAAAAAAAACTGATAGCTTTTGAGCCGCAATGGTTTAATTGTTTCACGGCAGTTTTCACATAAGCTCCACGTGAATCAAGCGGCATTGATTCATGTTTTGAAAATTTATTTTCAACCCAACTAACCAGTAAAACGTGTATCTGTATTAGACCCAAATGGTTTTAGAAAACCTGCCACAATATTTACTTTTTTACTTTTAAACCTGAAAACATCGGTGGCATTGCCACTTTTCTCGTCTTTCTCAAGCATGGCGTGAAAAATTTGACAGGTTGCGGGTTTTTCTTGCACTAGCGAGTTTGACGATCGCCACAGCAGTAGCAGCAATGTTTTGTTGAGAGAGAGATGGATGAAGATCGTTGCTGATCTCAGATAATTAAATAAATAAATAATTAATTAATTAAGTCGGGCGACCAACTTGGAGGGCTGGGCACCCCAGCTGAAATGCATGGGAGCCCAAAGGGCTACCCGAAATTTTTCTTAGAGCACAGCCTTGAGTTAGTATGCGTATTTGCCGTATTTACAATCTCCTATGTTTGGTACATTCGATTATAATAAAGTCGCTTTAATAAAAGCGTTCATCATTTTTCTTTTTCCAGCAAACGACAAGATTTCTAAAAATTTTTCCAGATATGTTCAATACATATGTTATAAAGATCAGCAGAAATTCTATCAAGAAATTTACACGTGTTTGGGAATTCTTGTCTCAACAATCTTAACAATCTTGACAATCTTTCACTTCTCTTACATAATAATTATCATTATTATAATACATGTACCTTTCACTTTCATTTCATCAAAATGCAAATATTATTATTATTAAGAAAGAGAGAAGTGATCCTTCCACTTAGCCTGTCTCTTACAGACCCCCCAAAAATTCAGGTCACTTCAACAGAATTATTTTGAGCCCAAGACCTCTGTGATACCTGTGCAATGCTCTACCAACTGAGCGACTGTATGAAGCCCACACAGTTGGGAGCAGGTCAATATTATTTGTTGGGATCTTGTGTTCCTATGAACGACTAAATCAATGAAGTAAATGCATATTTAAAATGCAGCTTACAAATCAAAGAGAAGTCATTAATTAATAATTAGGGAGCTGTAGCAACGACGACGGGAACGGCAACGAGAACGTCATCTCAAAACATACATTCTGATCATTGTAATCACTTCACGACTATTACAAGTTTTTTAACATAACAAAGGCGTGGCAGTGCCTCAGGAGTAAAATCATTACGAGTGGTGCTTAATTTAGGGGAGAAAATTAAAATTAATTTTATCCTCAGGTGCTGACCTTCTTCATAAAACCTCAAATCTACAAGCAGTTGCAAAAAGGTTGAGACACTGAATGGAAAATTCACTTCTTCTTCCTTAAACTCACCTTGCACTTCATAAGATAAGTCTTAACGCCCCTCTCTCCCCTTCCCCCTTTTTCAAAGTTGTTCCCCCCTGCATTTGCCATTCAAACTTAAGAGTATCAACATTGAAAAAGGGGGAAGGGGAGAGAGGGGCGTTAAGACTTATCTTATGAAGTGCAAGGTGAGTTTAAGGAAGAAGAAGTGAATTTTCGATGCAGTGTCTCAACCTTTTTGCAACTGCTTGTCTAGTTGATTTACCTCCGTATTGCCGGGTTGTCTATTTGTTTTTTGGGGCGAGACCTTGCATATATGACAGTTATATTGTAAGCTTTGAGGATAAGTTTGTTTAGTTCGGATAGGTTTGTGTAGTGAGGAATGGTATTTGAAAATGTGCTTTTTTGAGGCATGCTGTAATTATCATAATTGGCAATCAATTTGTACGAAATTGGGTGTTGACCTCTTGCGCGCTACAGGTAGTCATTATCACAATCTTTGACGGTAACAAACACAGTTTTGTGTTGGTGGGATGTCAAATTTGGTGTTAACAGCGTCAATGCATTGTAAGAAGTCTTAGTTGAAATCAGAGCGCGCGCAATAAGCGTGCGTAGATTGTACCCATAACGTTCTGTTTACGTAAATAGTACCTAGGGATATGCGTGTTGTGCTTCTACTGCTGTATGATAAAAGGACGAAGTTCTTTGCGGAAATTCAGTCTTTCACTGCAATCTGCAGTGGAATCTGTTTTTGAAAACATTTCCAAAAACAGTCTGTGGTTGTCAGTTACCCATGAGGTAGGATCGATTTTCGTACGTACGCGTGTCTGTTCAGTCAATAGTAAGCTGATGTACTTCCGTCGGTTGCATTCCCTGAACACTCAGTCTTTTTAAAGGAGATT
>OX421458.1:25411517-25454017 GCA_949126865.1 Montipora capitata | reverse complement strand
AATCTCCTTTAAAAAAGACTGAGTGTTCAGGGAATGCAACCGACGGAAGTACATCAGCTTACTATTGACTGAACAGACACGCGTCCGTACGAAAATCGATCCTACCTCATGGGTAACTGACAACCACAGACTGTTTTTGGAAATGTTTTCAAAAACAGATTCCACTGCAGATTGCAGTGAAAGACTGAATTTCCGCAAAGAACTTCGTCCTTTTATCATACAGCAGTAGAAGCACAACACGCATATCCCTAGGTACTATTTACGTAAACAGAACGTTATGGGTACAATCTACGCACGCTCATTGCGCGCGCTCCGATTTCAACTAAGACTTCTTACAATGCATTGACGCTGTTAACACCAAATTTGACATCCCACCAACACAAAACTGTGTTTGTTACCGTCAAAGATTGTGATAATGACTACCTGTAGCGCGCAAGAGGTCAACACCCAATTTCGTACAAATTGATTGCCAATTATGATAATTACAGCATGCCTCAAAAAAGCACATTTTCAAATACCATTCCTCACTACACAAACCTATCCGAACTAAACAAACTTATCCTCAAAGCTTACAATATAACTGTCATATATGCAAGGTCTCGCCCCAAAAAACCAAATAGACAACCCGGCAATACGGAGGTAAATCAACTAGACAAGCAATTGCAAAAAGGTTGAGACACTGCATCGAAAATTCACTTCTTCTTCCTTAAACTCACCTTGCACTTCATAAGATAAGTCTTAACGCCCCTCTCTCCCCTTCCCCCTTTTTCAATGTTGATACCCTTAAGTTTGAATGGCAAATGCAGGGGGGAACAACTTTGCTTGGGGGGGGGAGGGGGGTTAGGGGTGCGTTGACTTGGATGACACGCGTTGTACCGTTTATAACAGCGAGTGTCTCAACTCTTTTTGCAATTGCTTTTCTCGATGGTTGTTGCGTATAATTCATCATGGCGACTAAAAGGAACGGTTGTTAGGTTCAGCGAAGGTATCAATGGAAAGCAGAAAGATGGAGTTTGAACTGGGATAGTCGTTGCGGCGTTCTAATTGAGTTCTAATTGGTGAAAATAAAGTTGAAAATTAGTGCAAATTACGTGGTTCAATTTATAACGTGAAACACGTTGTTTCGACGAGTAAGTGTGGAAAAAGGTTGTGTTTCGCCATGATTTTGCCGATTTCAGCCGTCCAAAGTTTCCCAAAATGTTTAGGCGAGGTGGAAAGAGTCATTCCAAATTATTTATCCAAGAAAATTGTCCAGTCAGAACTGTGTCACAGGAAGGACGGCGTTGATCGCATCTGCATGTGCCATTCAAACTAGTGTGTGTGCACAATTATTTTCAATACCGGTTGGCAGTTGCCATATTAATCCGATTGAGAAGGAGTTCAATTCTAGTAGAACGCGAATTCTAGCCCCAAGCGATACAGAATAACATAACCTAAGTTTGTTGAAAGAGTATCACGTGTACACTTCACGCTATGAGCAGTGACACTATTATTGATAATATAATCTCTTCAATGAACAAGCGCTCTGTATAAAGGCTTAAAATTCAAAATAATTGTAAGCGAACGAAATACTGAAAGGCTGTTATTCCTTGTAAGAGTTATCAATCTCTGTAATGAAGGTAAAGGACGGTGCACAACAAAAAAATAAACAGGTTATCAAATGATAAGCTTGTCAGTCTTTTTTTAAGTTATGAAGACGTCACCATGTCACGCAAACATCGTAACAAGCAGAAATACATTTTCGTCCAAAAAAATAAACCCTTTTTCCCTTATTGACATGTAACACATGCAAATGGAAAGAAAAACAACTTGAGGTAGACTTTTCGTGATGGCAAAAGCAACAGGCGGTTAAAAGAACTTTTCGCAACGGTCTACATAATTCCACCGGTCTACACTCGAAAAACATTAAGAAGGAGATAAGATTTCATTACTTCTACTGTAGACCGTAGACCGTTGACCGATGACGCAAGCATTAAATTATCCGTGCTTCACGCTAGTAACAGAAAACCGTTCATTTATTCTACAACGGAACTAGCTAAACATTTTGCACTTTTCCGAATCTCCTTTAAAAAGACTGAGTGTTCAGGGAATGCAACCGACGGAAGTACATCAGCTTACTATTGACTGAACAGACACGCGTACGTACGAAAATCGATCCTACCTCATGGGTAACTGACAACCACAGACTGTTTTTGGAAATGTTTTCAAAAACAGATTCCACTGCAGATTGCAGTGAAAGACTGAATTTCCGCAAAGAACTTCGTCCTTTTATCATACAGCAGTAGAAGCACAACACGCATATCCCTAGGTACTATTTACGTAAACAGAACGTTATGGGTACAATCTACGCACGCTTATTGCGCGCGCTCTGATTTCAACTAAGACTTCTTACAATGCATTGACGCTGTTAACACCAAATTTGACATCCCACCAACACAAAACTGTGTTTGTTACCGTCAAAGATTGTGATAATGACTACCTGTAGCGCGCAAGAGGTCAACACCCAATTTCGTACAAATTGATTGCCAATTATGATAATTACAGCATGCCTCAAAAAAGCACATTTTCAAATACCATTCCTCACTACACAAACCTATCCGAACTAGACAAACTTATCCTCAAAGCTTACAATATAACTGTCATATATGCAAGGTCTCGCCCCAAAAAACCAAATAGACAACCCGGCAATACGGAGGTAAATCAACTAGACAAGCAATTGCAAAAAGGTTGAGACACTGCATCGAAAATTCACTTCTTCTTCCTTAAACTCACCTTGCACTTCATAAGATAAGTCTTAACGCCCCTCTCTCCCCTTCCCCTTTTTTCAATGTTGATACCCTTAAGTTTGAATGGCAAATGCAGGGGGGAACAACTTTGCTTGGGGGGGGGGGAGGGGGGTTAGGGGTGCGTTGACTTGGATGACACGCGTTGTACCGTTTATAACAGCGAGTGTCTCAACTCTTTTTGCAATTGCTTTTCTCGATGGTTGTTGCGTATAATTCATCATGGCGACTAAAAGGAACGGTTGTTAGGTTCAGCGAAGGTATCAATGGAAAGCAGAAAGATGGAGTTTGAACTGGGATAGTCGTTGCGGCGTTCTAATTGAGTTCTAATTGGTGAAAATAAAGTTGAAAATTAGTGCAAATTACGTGGTTCAATTTATAACGTGAAACACGTTGTTTCGACGAGTAAGTGTGGAAAAAGGTTGTGTTTCGCCATGATTTTGCCGATTTCAGCCGTCCAAAGTTTCCCAAAATGTTTAGGCGAGGTGGAAAGAGTCATTCCAAATTATTTATCCAAGAAAATTGTCCAGTCAGAACTGTGTCACAGGAAGGACGGCGTTGATCGCATCTGCATGTGCCATTCAAACTAGTGTGTGTGCACAATTATTTTCAATACCGGTTGGCAGTTGCCATATTAATCCGATTGAGAAGGAGTTCAATTCTAGTAGAACGCGAATTCTAGCCCCAAGCGATACAGAATAACATAACCTAAGTTTGTTGAAAGAGTATCACGTGTACACTTCACGCTATGAGCAGTGACACTATTATTGATAATATAATCTCTTCAATGAACAAGCGCTCTGTATAAAGGCTTAAAATTCAAAATAATTGTAAGCGAACGAAATACTGAAAGGCTGTTATTCCTTGTAAGAGTTATCAATCTCTGTAATGAAGGTAAAGGACGGTGCACAACAAAAAAATAAACAGGTTATCAAATGATAAGCTTGTCAGTCTTTTTTTAAGTTATGAAGACGTCACCATGTCACGCCATTATCGTAACAAGCAGAAATACATTTTCGTCCAAAAACATAAACCCTTTTTCCCTTATTGACATGTAACACATGCAAATGGAAAGAAAAACAACTTGAGGTAGACTTCACTTGAATTTAACCCAGAGGAAAAGAAAATGCCTATTAGCCAGGTTGGGAAATAATCTGGCTTTTACCCTTCAACTTGAGATTATATAATTATCAAACATTTTGTTTTAGATGCATCTTTTCCACATCTTTCAAGCTGCTTTGCGGGCTTCTAACACAAATTTGCTCTTTTTACAGATGTAGTTTGTTTTGAATGATACAATGTCACTGCAAAGAAAATCCTTGAATGGGGTAGTTTCATGGCAAAATTCTATTGCATCACTGCCCAATCACACTTCCCTATTATTATTCTTTGTTGTGCAATTATACCATCATTAGTGAAGTTTTGGGGATTCATCAAAGGAAGCTCTGTAGAAAGTTGAAATTGTACCTGGTCCATTTGAATCCTTCTTGACTTTCTTTTTCTATGCAGAAAGCAAACCAGAAATTATTGGACAAACATCACATACCAGACTGAGTATTAATGCATGGTATACATGCAAGTAACTGTTTTGTACAAAATACAAAACAGATACTGAACTTTCAGTTATTTCACCTTTGGTTTGTCTTTGTCATCATCATCTTCACTCTCTTCTTCGATCACAACTCCAAGATCAGGTTCAGGTGGTATCCCATAATAAACCTTGCTTTTATTAGCTGCAGTGCAAAGAACATGAGGTGACTAGTAAGAAAAAGCTTGCATGGTGTCTCTACTTAACCAGTGCAACTGCAACAAGGTTATAGTAGAAGTTCTTTTCCTTTCATGTAGGGTTTCATTACTGTATGTTACAGGTTAAATTTGATTTCAGGTCAAAATGATTTTAACTTCGGTTGGTTTGTAATTTCTTTGTCAATACAGTATTAATTTTAATATAATTACCGGTATATCATAATGAATACCAGACACAAAGATATTACAAATCAACTGTAGCATTCTGGGTCCACACAGGAGGGTAAGATGTTTGGCGCCATGACATTTTTTGGGGATAGCGGGGATGAGGTACCCAAATTAGAAGGATTTGTATGGGAAATATCCCAACGGGGATAAATGAGTACCTTCGGCGATGGATTTTTGGCGGGAAAATGGGGGCTTCAGTGCCGTAAAGTGTCATTTTGGGAGGGAAAATTTGGCGGGCGGGGCTGGCGAATGCCTGGAGCGGTCGATTCTGGCGGGAAGATCAGGGTTAGTGCGGCGGGTTACTAAGTCTAGTGCGGCGGGTTACCAAGTGGCTAGTGCGGGGGGTTACCAAGCGGGTCGAAAAGAACAGTGATTTTTATTAAGACGTAAAGGGTAAAACTAGGACGATTGCCATTTGTTCCAAAAACAGGGAATGATTGTTCGAAAAATAAAGAAAGTTTCTGGTGTTGTCTTGAGAGATGAAGATTCTATCCTTTCTGCATCGGATGCGGGTCTCGGACTTTGTTTTTCTGAAACGTTTTTAGGTGGTATCACCAGCAAGTCTCCATTTGTTGTTGGCGTTGCTTTTGTAGCTGCTTTCTTTGTTTTTCTTTTAGGGTTGCTTTTCTTTCAATAACCGGACGTGGATCACAACCAATACAAATCCGTTTTTTGTGATTATCTTTTCGTGAAAAGACACGCCCGCATCGTGGACATTGAAAACGGTTTCTTCCGTCGTGGTTTCGGCGGTGACGGTCTCTACAGTCGCGAGAGCTGAAAACGTTTCCACTTCGTTCGCATGACCATTTTTTCTTCTTCTTAGCTTCTTCCATCCTTGTTTTCTTTCTTTCTCAGCGACCAACGGGAAATGAAGGCCCTAAATGTGGCACTTTTATTTATAGGTAATTTTTTGGAATGAAAAGAAAGTAAAAGGTCGGATGGAGTCGATTTTTTTGGGAGAGATGATGTACGTTTTGTTAACTTGGATGACTTTCGAAAGCACCAAATGCGATCTTGTCACTTGTTGAAGAGAAGAGTGTTTATGTTGATTCTGCTAGCAGGTAAACGTAGGTTGAAGCCTCTTTTTTCAAGTATGGCTTTTTCATTGATCAATGTGGGGATGACTCCCCAAATTAAGAGGGTCTTAATGATTTATATACGTAATTTTAAATGTTTTTTTCGACATTTATGGGATTGAATTTTTTTACGCATGCGTATTAGACTATGATCACACGACTCAATTTTTTAAAAACTGTTTCTTTATTCACAAGAAGTTGGCTGTTTTGAGTTTGTGGAGGATAATTTCTTTTTCGTCTGCACTTCCTAACCATTTAACGTTGTACTTGCAAGGTCGAACTATGCCTTGTCCATTGTCATATCCTAGCATTTTTTCTTCGCCCGTGACTTTGCAGGATACTTTGATGTTCTTTTTCTTGAGGGCAGGAAATAAAATGTTGGCTAGCTGTTCGGGTTTTTCTGGGACGAACCCCCCTGTTCTTTTGCTTTTTCCCTTGACCACGCGGCAAGCGACGTTGGAGTGTTTGTTGTTCGGATGCGCTCGGACCTCGTAGGTTTCGCCGATCTTTATGGGTGTGGTCCAATGATGCCGACCCTTGATGACCGAGGGGATGCGAATCGTTTCGTGGTTGTCGTTGTTTTCGCAACTTGGTGAAGATGAGGAGGGGTTGTTTTCTGCCATGCTTGTTGTTCACTGCTTCTCAACGTTGAAGAAAAAGGTCGTAGTTTTGATGGTTGGTCGATTTTATGTGCTTTGCCAAGCAGTTTTCCCGCCTTTTTTCTATGTTTGGGCGCGTTTTTATTAAACTTTTACTTTACGACAACAACAACAATACACGTACAGGTTTTTCAAATAATTTTTATTCAATGAATTTTTTTTTTTTTACGAGGATGAAGGTTTGGGAATTTTGGTTAATGGGCGAGAAGAAGGATTTGAGTTGGTCGGTGACGTCTCCACGACGAGTTGTCGTTTCTTTTTATTTTCTGCAGCTCTTTCTTGTTCTTTTTTGTATACAGCTTCAAAGTTTAAAAGGTGGCGTAAATATTCATTCGAGAACGTTTTCTGTTTGATTTCTCGACTTCTTTGTGCGCGAATGACCGCATCTACGTATCGTTTTTCCATGTTTTGAGCTTTGATCCCTTCAGACTCTGCCGACTTGACGAAGTCACGACTTCCACCGTTCTTGCGAGGTTGCAAACCACATACCCAAAAGAAGTGGTCGTGAAGGAACTTTTTGAGTTTGAACAGGGGATCTTGGTCCTGTTTTTGTCGATCACCGAAATGTTTGTAGCGGTACCAAGCCAGTTGAGACGTCAGACCGTGTTGGAGGCAAAGGGGCGGACCCATTAAAGGATTATCGAGATCGAATTTGTACTTGGTAAGTAGTTGCACTTTAGCCAAGGCTAACATTCTAGCTTGTGTTTCTGAATCGGGAGTCCATGGGAGACGACAGCCTGCTTTACAATAAGTGCGTAAATTTTCTTCTTCGCTTCCGCAATATTGTGCCAGAGGTTTCTGACATATGGGACAACAAATTTCAGGTGGTTCTTCTTGTTCGTCTACGAATAGATTATTGGTGTTGTGGCTGTGGCTGTGGCTGTCATTTTCCGGTTGATCATAATCATCATCTTCTTCTGTTGATTGCATTGGTTCATAGGCAAGGAGATGAGGAGTTGATTCCATGTCGATAATATGTGAAAAGTGAAAAAAGTTTTGGGCATCGAGGTTTTTTTATAATGATTTTTAGGTGTAATAAAGAAGTAAACTTGTTCGACAGGTTCAACTGGTAATGAAAAAAGCGCGGGAATTGTTTTAAAGGAGGGCGGGAAAATCCATATAAAGTTCAGTGTTGTTTAATCTTTTGCGTCTTTTTTAGCGGAATGGCCGACGGTGAAGAGGTCGGTGTCGAAATTTTGAATCAAAAAATTGATCTCATCGTTCAAAAGATAGAGTTTCAAACCCAGTTGATTCAGACTTTACTCAATTTGTGTTTTCATTTTGATGATGCCGAGACATATGCGGAAGAGGGAGAGTTTGGAGACGTTGCAGATGCCGACAGTGGCGAAGAGGGCAGAGACAACGAAGGAATGTCAGAATGTTGCGGCGGCGACGACGACGACAACGACGACGGTGATGCCGAAGTGGAGCGGTGATTCAAACTGGGATCCCGAGGAATTTTTAGCTACCTTTAATTTATAACAACACCCAGAGCAACCATTACACGAGGAATCATCGTTACCTTCAGAGCAAGCACCAGTTGTTGTCGTGGAAGAGGGAGAGGTGGTGAAAGAGGCGGTGTCAAAGAAGAAGAGGAAAGTCTTGAGTTTAGGACAACAAGTGATCGAGTCGTATGTGGAGAGTGCTCATTGTCATTTTCAAGAACATTTTATGTTACAGTGGACACGAATGATAGAAAACGAGAAACACTTCTCCAGGAAGTTGGAGTTTATAACACAACAATTAAGACTTCAACGTGATTTTGGATCGTTTTTAATGAAATTTCAATCCTTGTATAAAGAGAAGAAATAAAATTTGATATGGTTCATTTTTAAAAAAGGTTTTCTCTCTTTTCTTGTTTAAGTTCTTTTATCATTTGTTTGTATTGTTGGTGTTCTTTGATTTTATCATTGAGGTATTTTTCAAATGTGTCGAGGAGTTGCAAGCGTTGGTTTCCTCTTTTGAGATACCACGAGGAGATTTGATTAAATAGCACACGCCATCCAGGAATGATATCCCCGAAATACATGGCAATTGGATATTTACTGTCCTTTCCAATAATTTTGCGAAAGTCGGGATTTCGTAGGGGTTCTTTTAACGCGTTGTAGAGCAAAAGCAATTCGTTGGTGCTGGCGTATTCTAATAGTGAGAAATAATTTTCTTGTTCATTTTGAGATGAAAACATGTTGTTTACAATCCGAGTGGCATTATTGATATTGGAGGGGTCCTCAAGAGTGTTTTAATGTTGGGAGGTGTGTTTTCCATGGAAGCGCCTCTAATGATGGCTTCGAGATTTCGTTGAATCATTCTGTCCACTAGGATATCGTAACTCTTACCGAGGTAAAGGATATCTTCTGTAGTGATTTCATTGTTTCGGGGTAGATGGGGAAGGAGTTCATAGATCAGGTTTTTGAGCTTTTCCAATTCTTGGTAAGTTCCCTTTTCAAAGAATTCAATTCCTTTTTCGGAAAGGAACTCAACGATATATCTCACTTGATTGACTACTGGATTTAAAGTCTTGTCTCTTTCTTGGCTTCTTGTTTGGTTTTGTGGTGATTCCATGTAACGTTCTTTTCCGTATAAAAGTGGTTTGATACTTCGAATCAATTGTGACCAAGCACTTTCGCTTTCAGATGTATTTTTTTCGCGAAATTGTAATTCTTCTCTATAAAGTGGAATATATTTTTCGAGTACTTTTTTATCTGAACTATCGAGCATGTAGTTATAACGAAATTGTACTTCTAACATGGTACGTAAGATTTTTTCAATATTGAAATCACTTCCTGTGATCAGTAAATCGTAAAGTCTATTATCGGTGTATTTTTGAGATAAGAGTTCTTTGAATGTTTCAGGGGTTTGATCTGATATGGATGGCCATAGATAAGTCACGTAACACGGCGATTGAAGAGCTTTGTAGGCATTGGGATTCATTCCAATTCGATATAGAATTTGTTTTCGTTTCATGGGTAAAACCGTATATCGAAATCGTTTTAGATAGTCTCTTTGCTCTTTATCGAGAGTCGTGGGCCAGTTTCGCCAGAGATCTAATCGAGAGAAGGGCACATATTTTTCATTTCTCAATTTTTCACTGATCTATGAAATGAGACGATCTATAGCTTCGGGATCGGTTTGTTCGTCTAAACTCACTACGATCTCTTCTTCAGGCTGCATGGTTAACATTTTGTGAAATTGATCGTTCACCCATTCTGCTTGGAATTCATCTCGAGTGAAATATCTGATGGTTTTTTTAGTGACTTGTTTGATGAATTCAGGAAACAAGCTTTTGACTTGGAACCAACGGAAAGGCCACGGGGCATTGGTGAACGTAAAATCTTTGATTTGTCGAACATAGTCATTGATTTTATTCAATTCATCGTTGGTTACTTTATTTTCATTTCGTTGTCGAGTTTCTTCTTGGAATTGTGGTAGTTTTTTCACTTTTTCAGGATCTTGTGCAAAGATGTCAGGAAGTTCTCGATATTCCGTTCGAACGAAAGGTTTGTCCCTAGAAGATGGTGGTGGTGGTTGTGCAAAAGGAGGTGTAAACGATTGGGCTGGGGTTTGTTCAGGTGGAGCTCTTGATCCTACAGTAGTTTCCTTAGAAGGTGGAGGTGGTGGTGGTGTATCTTGAGTTGTTGTTGATTCCATTTTCATGTATGGACTCATGATTCCTTCCAAAAAACGCACAGCATTTTCACCTGTCATTTCCGTTTGTTGAAATTGTGGGTAGATCATTCCACGAAGTTCGTTTCGATATTTGTTGAGTAGATATCGTTTGTATTTGACCAATAGAGTTTTATCGATACCGGGTGGATAAGGTATTCCATCTTGATCATGATCATTTTCAATTTTAAGAATGGCGCGATAGATGTTGAAGACATTGATACCCGTCGATTGTCCACTGATTTGAGCTTTGATCGTGGCTATATCGTTTAAAGAAGTGGCTGGTGTTTTTAAAACTTGCAATGGATCGTGAAGAACACGCATTTCTACATCGACTGGTTGTTTGTTCAGTAATGCTCCTTCTTCTTGAGAGGAAGAAGCGTTCAATTGAAGTTGAATTCGTTCCACATCGTTTTTGGTGACTAACCAAGCTAAAGCCATGATGCGATTGTCTTAAGGTAAATACTTTTCAAACTTTTCTTTTTATAGGATCACTTTTACAACAACGAAGGTCGTCGAAAATCAAAAGTCGAGGGTTTGTAAAATCGTCGTATGTAATCCACTCTGGTTTTAAAGACACGAGGTCGACTATTCCTGGATTTCAAATATATAATATAGAACTTTTTGATCTACCACCATTTCGCGAGGTTTAGATTGACTTCTATGATACATGTAAGCTGGGCTGAAACTGTTGTAGATCACTCGGGTACTCATGATAATTTCAAACACTCTGTAAATCCTTCGTCGGGAAAAATATGACTTAAGTAGGGTGTATAAGTGAATGTTTGTTTGGGATGACTATCCACATAGAGATAACCTCCAGGTTTTTTAATCTTTCTTTTATAGTATTCTAGTAGTAGTTTTAAATGCGACGAATCCGATTCGAATTTTCGAAAGGCTTCTTTTAAGGCACGATCTTCAGATGAAAATCTAAAGTAAAAACTACCAGTGGATTGACTTCTTAAACTGACTGCATGATGGGTATGAGGGTATAAGGTTTGTTGTGTGATGAAAACAGCTAGTCGTAAATGATGAACCGATTTCGTCAAGAGTTCCACCATGAATTTAGAATGGTATATTTCTTGCATGAGATCATCTAATATTAAAATTCACGGATGGTTTTCTTGTTGAAGTTGATCGAGGTAGCCTTGGGTAGGTAATCCGTTGGAATGAAATTGAACGCCTATAGATTCCAGTGTATCGAAAGGATCTTTTTGCCAAGTTTTTCCCCCATAAAAATAATCAATTTTGTCTACTTGCATAGGAAGCCATTGCGATGCATCTTTGGACGAAGGTACATGAAATTCTAAGATTTCGGGTAAATGTTGAATGAGAAGTTTTAGAGCTGTGGTTTTACCACTCATGGTGCTTCCGTATAAAAAGTAAATACCCGGAGCTTGAAGTTTGAAGGTAGGTATTTGTTCGATTCCTTGTAATTCCATATAATCTTCAAATTGAGTGAATCCCGTTTGTTTGGCATGTTCGATTAAAGTTTTTTCTACTTGAAGATTATTCATGATGATGGTGATGAAGTTTTAAAAAAGAGAGAGAGATCATGCAACCTTCCTTTATACTCTATGTAATTGAAAATGGGCACGACATATATTGCCTTGATTTAACCCAAGACCACTTTGTTTCCGATAATGGTAAGCGAGTGGATGTGATAAGGCTTCGTTGTGTTTTTCTACATTTAAAATTTTTGGATACCAACTATGAACTTGTTTGTGAATAAATTCGTCGTTGGCAGGATCATCTCGAGGATCCAGATATTTATCTAGTCCTCGAAAATTTTGTCGTGATTCGCGTGTTAGCCATTTGGCTACGAATAAAGCGTAATCACCACATACAGTACTGTAGTCTCGTTGGTAATCTTCAGTATTGTGTAGACAATGTTGTTGTAAATACGACCAAAGACGCGGTTGATAATAACCAGGATTACGTCCGTACGAATCGAAGAAGAAACATTTATCATGGGCAACACTAGGTTTGAAAGCTAAGACCCAATGTTGTCCCGGTAATGCGATCGGGTCGGTATTTAAAATCAGGACCCATTTTTTCCCATGTCTGCGTAACTGGGCGGGTGACGGTATTTGATCAGCTCCCAAAACTTTTTTAAAATAAAAACCTTGATAAGCTGGTTCTTTGTTCAAAACCTTTTGTAACTGTTGTGTATCGTGCATGGTGATAGAAGACAACGACTATTCATTTTTCAACTAGAATTTTATTTATAACATTTTGCTGTGTATACAGGTTGGGCTTTTTGAACACACAAAAAAGAAGAAATTTAAATGAAAATACGAAAAATGAAGGTTCATCGTAGAACAGTTCTTTTATATAATTTAGACTTCAACGGGGCCGCCTTTGACGTTGTAGCATTTGGGATAATCTCGATGAATGCTGGCTTTAATCAACCGATCAGGACCTGTCCATTCGTTCTGAACGGCATTTTGTATATAGTAAGCGAACGGTTCCATACGCCAACATACGAATCGAACAGCTTCTGTAGTTGTTCCCCACACAGTCACATCGACTTGTCGGTCCAGTCTTTCGATAGCTTGGTCACCGCCGTCATAGTTCGGGTCGAGACTTATCCAGGCCCATTTTTGTCCGTGTGGTAAAAATTTGGGTTCAGACACACAACTGTTGTGACGACGAGGAATAATCCATTTGAGTTTGCCAGATCATTTTGTTGGTTTTGACATTATTTCGCCAGTCCATGGGACCTTCGTGGAAAATGTCCACACCAGCAATTTTGATTTGAACTTTGGTGATCCCGCTGGTTTTCATTTCAAGTTTTTCTTTTTGGTAAAAACCTCTACCTCGCAATGTGTCTTCTGTGATAAAACACATCCCGAATTGAGTAGGCCATTCATTTTGGCATTCCAATATGCGTTCTAGTGTCTTACCAGCACCGTCATTGTCAGTAACAATCAAGGCATTGGAAATGACAATGTGTGGCATCTTATCCGTGTGGTATTCGATGACTTTATTTTGAAAAAAGGAAGCTTCGGTTCTTTCAAAATCGAGAGGTTTTTGTTTGACATAGGGAATGCGTAAAAAAGTTTTACTCAAACCGACTTCCCATTTGACAACAACGGTTTCGGCAGTACCAGAGGAGGTCACTTTGGCTTCAGGATCCGCGGCGGCTTTAGTCGAATTTTTTTCCTAACCGTTAGCTGATCCGGGTCGTATGATGAGCCATTGACGCAATTGTTTGTTCAATTTGATAGCAATTTCCGTATTGAAGGTACCGGGTACAATTTGATTGAACATACCAAAAGGACCGGATAAAGGTTCACATAAAAATTTGACTGGCAGGGGTGAGTTATCTGCGGCGATAGAATCAGCATCAACATCGCGTTCAGCCAAAGCCGCATCCCATCGATCTTTTGTTACTTGTTGTTCGGGTTCACGATCTGTCTTTTTTAGATCATCACCACCAATATTATCTCTTCCTTGACCACATAAGAGTCCAGGACGATTGTAAGTGAGACGTTGTAATTCAGGGTCTTTTTTCTCTGGCATACTCAGTTTGAGCATGTACATGATCAGCGCTGATAATCGATTCAAATACGACGATGTAGAGTTGATGTTACGTTTCCCTTCGCCCACTATGACACGTGTGTCCTCTAACACGTAACGTTCGGCATTGAGAGCGGGTTTAAGGTGAACATCGGTCAGATCCGTTTTCACTTCTTTCCAATTGGTAAAATTTTTCATGGTTGTTTTTGTTGTGGTTTTATCGTACCATTGAAATTTGCAAACTAATTCTAAACGCCACCAGGAGGGATTGGTTACATAACGACCCATAGCATTAATGATAAAATGTAGAATCCAATCATCTTCCCCACTCACATCACTTAAAGTTTTGTCGGGTTTGACATACTCGTAGTAGAGGTCATCGATACCATGAAATAAGAGTTCTTGTTCGACCAAACCAAGTTGAGGTTTAACCAAAATGGTTTGAAGCGTTTTTCCAGCTTTGACAGCTCGATCTCCATCTAATTGTTCGTCGACATTTTCAATTTTACGTTTATTGGCCACATTCATGGCATATTGTAAATGGGCGGCAGCGGTAGGTCCTCCCAAAGCATCTTCGCCTATGTATTGACTGGGTAAAGGCACGCCCATCTCCACGAGACCTCCACGTTGCGGCATGATTGATTTTTGGTGATAAAAATAAAAAGCGTAATGCTTTTATATATTTATAGAAAAAAAAGGGTTGACTCTTAGGCAACGACGGGACCACCTTTCACGTTATAGCATTTGTAGTAATCTCTTTGAACCGTAGGTGTAATAAGACGATCAGGACCTATCCATTCGTTTTTGGCTCCATTTTTGACATGGTAAGCCCACGGCTCCATGTACCAACATACGAGATAAGCAGAACGATGATATTTACCCCATACGGTGATTTCGACTTCTTCATCTAGAAATTCAATAGCTTGTTCCCCTCCATTGTAATTACAATCGAGTGAAATCCAAGCCCACTTTTGACCAAGATGTAAATCTTTGGGATCTTCTACACAACTGTTGTGACGATTGGAATTGTTTTTATTTCCCCAGTAATCCTTTTGCGTCTGCCAGATCATTTTATCGGTGGGTAATGTGTCTCGCCAATCCATGGGACCTTCTTTAAAAATATTTTGACCACCGATGGTGATTTGAACTTTTTTGATCCGATTTTTTTCCGATTGCGATTCAATATCTCTTACAAGATCGAATGTGGTTATCATGCGTTTTTCAAAAGCAAATGGAAATATAGGATTTACATAAGTTTTGATAAAAAATATTCCGAACTGAGTAGGCCATCGGTTTTGCCATGGTAATAAACCTTTAATTTTGGTTCCATTTGAATCGTTAGAGTCAGCTATTTTAGTAATTTGATCGGATACAAAAATGTGAGGAACTTTTTCAGTGTGATAGGTAGTAGGGGATAAATAGATTGTTTTTTTCAAAACCCGAAAGTTTTTGTTGAATATAAGGAATACGAAGATACGTTTTGCTTAAATCGACAATCCATTTGATTCCAAAAGTTTGAAATACATTTCCAATATTCACCATTGTTATTGATGATGATAATAGTCGTATCCCATTATCGAGTGTATAGTATTCACGTACACCACGTGGTCGTCCCGGACGTACTATAAGCCATTCACCTAATTTCCTATTGAGTTTGACGACGATTTCCGGATTAAAGGTGCCCGGTAGTATTTGATTGATCATACCAAAAGGACCACGTAAAGGTTCACATTGAAAATGAATGGGTTGCCAAACACCATCAACTCAAAAATCTGTATGAAAATCGCGTTCAGCTTCTTGACAATTCCATCGATCTTTTGGGAGTTTTTGTTCGGGTTCAAAAAACGTTCCATCGGGAATGGCGTTTGTGCAACCTATGTAATTAATTCCTTCTCCGCATAAAAGTCCAGGACGATTGTAAGTCGTACGTTGGAATTCAGGATCTTTTTTTCATTCATAGTGAGTTTTAACATGTACAAGAGACGTTCTCTTAATTGAGAGATATAAGATGAAGGAAAACTAGGTGGTATAAAATAAATGTTGTATTTGTCTTCTCCAACGTTGATACAAACTTCATCGATCATCAATCGTTCAGCGTTAAGAGCCGGTTTCATGTGAAATGTACTTTGATCTGCTTTGGCTTTATCCCAATTTGTAAACGAGTATAAAGTTTGAGGGGCATCTATGCCATACCATTTGAATTGACAGGTAGTTACTAATCGCCACCACGACGGATTGGTGACGTAAGGTTGATCGATAGAATGAATATCAAAATGGATAATCCAATCACTTTCTCCATCATCATCATTGACATGACTTTTGGTCTTATCGGGTTTGACGTAGTCGTAATAGACATCATTCACTCCATCGAATAAAAGTTCAGGTGGATGAATCAAACCTGATTGTGGTTTGACTAGAAAAGTTTCTAAAGTTTTTCCAGCTTTGACAGCTCGATTTCCATCTAATTCACGATCGATATATTCTCTTTGACGTTTTTGATTTTCATTCAAAGCGTATTGCCAATATTTAGTTACTGTCGGTCCTCCCAATTCATTTCCCCCCACATATTGTGATGGTAATATTTTTGCCATGATGATGCTTTTTACTTAGGATATAAACGCTGAAGCCGTTTTTTGAAATCGCCTGTTTTGTCTTTTATATTAGTTTCATAGGTGTCATCCTCATTCTCATCATCACTTTCATCGTAAAATCGTCTTTGATACGGTCTTTGAGGATACGGAGCATGTCTACTATAATGTCGTTTTCGTTTGGGAAAGAGACTTTGTCTTCGCATGACATCCACAAACTGTCGTTGACACATTTGTTCTCCTTTATCACTGGCTAAGCGGGATCGTCTATCGCCATCATCTTCATCGTAATTGTCCTGATAACCGTACCATTGAGAAGCATAGAGATCTGTCAACAAATCTAAATTTTTTTGTTGGATCATCATAATTTGTTCCCATTTTTTATCCTTTTGTTTCTGACGTTTACTTTTAGGTGGATCTTCTTCTTCCTCCGATGACGAGGACGACGAATGGTTAGCCATTATAGATTCCAACTGCTGTATCATTTGTTCTTGTTGTTTCAATGTTTTAGCTTTTTGAAAAGCCAGTTTTTTTTCTGTTTTAGTTTTAGATTTAGTATCTTGTTTAGATTTTTCATGGGATTTTTTTGAAGTACTTGCAGTACTAATCCCAACAGGAGCAGCAGCCACCTCACTACCAGCAAGCGGTTGTTGTACCGATGATGCTGATGCTGGTGATTCTTGAGGTGAAACGACGGTGGACGCCATGGAGAAAACAGGGTTTTTTTTAGAAACGAGAGGCATAATAAGGATTTAAGTAGTGTTCTGGCGGTGTCCACAAACTTCCTCCACTTTGACTGTGATGTGTTGGTCTTTTTATACCTGCGTTGTACATTTGACGAAAGATTTCTTGAGCAAAAGCCTCAGCTTCTTCTTGATCGACCTTAGGTTTATATCTTAGGTTTATATCTTCCCAAAGTGTTATCACCGGCTTTTGGAAAGATGTTAAAACGACTTTTCTACCAAATACGTTTAAAATCTTTTTGAGCTTTTTCCAATCTATCGTATTCTCGATCAAATTGTACTTGAATTCGAGCTTGTCTATCTAAAGGTTCGATATCCCGTCGAGGATCGTATTTGAGGTTGGCACTGGGATTGACCCAATTGGGAATTTGACTATCCACACCCCCTTTTTGTTTCACGTACTAATCGTTTAACGATTTTAACATTTGATCACGTTTCTTTTTATCGCCAGTAGGATTTTTATTCAAATTTCGTACTGTTTTGTACATTTTGTAACCACTCAAGAGACTAGTAGCAAGTCCTAATCCTTTGTCAAAACGTTTTTCAGAAGCTTTAGGATCAGTCATTCTTGATAAAAGTGCGGCTGAATAGAGACCACCTTTCTGTTCTTGTGATTTCTTTTTCTTTTTCTTATTAAGTGCGGCACCTAGAATACCACTCAAAACACCAGCTGTACCTAATCCAATAGCCGCCGCTTTAGCTCCCATTTTTTCATGACTTTTTTCTTGTTTCGATTGTAACGAATACGACGATCGGCTGCAGCTCCCATGAGACTTGATCTTCCAGCTAAACCTGGAGGCATGATTTTAAGCAAATCTTGATCTTTGGGTACATGAGTTTTCCCAGTTTGATCAAAACTAGTCATACGAAGAGGTTTTCTTTGTTGTATCCAATCCCACCAATCTTGTTGGCCTGAACCTTCTTGTTGCGAATCCTTTTTTTTCTTTTTCTTTTTATTTAACAAATGAGATGTAATACCTCCAAGGACTCCTGTCAACACAGCAGGTGCCGCATACTTTAGGCTTTTTTTCCCAAAACTTTTTAAACCTTTTTTCAATCTGTATTTAGCGCCTGCTCTAGCGTAACGTCCAATGGGTCCTTTATTAGTCAAAAGCTTATAAGTTCCGCGTACTCCGAGTGTATTGTTAGCAAAATTAGCCGCTCGCCATGCAGACTTAATGCGATTGAAACCTTTGCCTTTTTGTTTTTCCTTTTTTATTTTTTTATTTTTTCTTAACAGTCCACCCAATAGACCTCCTAAGGTTCCTAAGCCAACCGCTAGACCTGTCCCTTTAGCCACTAGACCAGCACGTTTTTTAAATTTGTTCATACGAGCTTGATCTTGTCGACGATCAAACGTTTTTTTAAATTGTTCAGCTTTACGTGTCATCATACCATCAATACGTTCTTGTTCTTGTCGATAAGCTCGTCGTCGTTGTTCTTGTAAAGCATTACTAGCAGTAGGTACTTTTTTGAGTAATTTATCGCGTCTTAAAGCCGCCGTTAATACATTTCCTACTGCATTTTCAACTAGAGGATTATTTTTTCGAAACATTCTCTGCTGATAAGCTCGTCCTGCCGCTTCCATGTTGGATTGATTTTGACGAGCTCTTAATAAGTCCTGTTTCAATTGAATCTTTCTCTGATTAGTCAAAGGACCTTGAAACGACATTTCTCGAATTTGAATTCAAGGTTGAAAGTGTTGATCATGATTGTATAGAGCTGGTGATAATACAAGTCTTTTATTTATATATTATTCTTGGTTGGCTTTTTGACCCACGAGCGAACCCAAAATAGGTTGGGCTAATTATAAGATGAGAGGTGAAGCCACCGAGGCAGCAATCATGCCGGCAATGGGGCCCAAACCCCCTCGTTGTTGTCTTTTTCTCGAACCAGACCCATCTTGCTGCTGCTGCTGTTGGTGTTGATGTGATTGCATCCAGCGATTCAAATGTCTTAAAACTCGAGTGAAATTTTCAAAATTACCTCCTGTAATAGCATCATAATACGAGCCTTTTTGTTGATTGGCTAATTGGGCCAATTGAGAACTAAACCTTAAAAGTTTAGCTAAATTTCCTGGTCTAGGACTTCCGATGTTAGGTCCATGTAAAAAAACACCACTCATTTGATCGTGTTTATGTAGTGGATTTCTGTGTGCTAAACGTCTTAAGGCTGGAAGTCCTCTTGGTTGTCGTCGTCTTCTACCACGACGACGATTCTGTCGTCCCCTGACGCGATTAAGAACATTTCGCATATCGTTCACGCTCATAGGACGTCTGCCAGCAGGAAGAGTCATAGTACGAGCTCCACCTTTTTGTCTTTGACCTCCTAGACCTAACTGTTTACCCAAACCTCCCAAACCCCCTAGGATACTTCCACCTCCTAGTATACTACCAAGACCTATGGGTATTAAGGGCAAAAAGCCACCTTTTTGAGGATGTCGTCGTCCTCGTCGTCGATGATGTGGCGGAACATACAATCCGCCTTCGAGGTTCGGATCTTTACCGAATTTGTACGCTTCACCACCGCCTTGATTGAGATTGAGCCCAGTACGATACCCGTGACCATATCCAAATTGAGAAGTAGGACGACCCAAAGGATAGATACGTTGAGCACCAGGCCCTACAGGTAAAGGTTTAGCGAGCAATGGCATATTAATCTCTCTTTCTCTTTCTGTTTCTGAATCAAAGACAGTTTGATTTGAAGAATGTTTTTATTGTTCTTTGTACACAAGTATATATATACTTCTTTTAGAGGAGAGGTCAAATTGGCCCACACACATACATGGTTACCATAAATGTAGGGAAATCATCGAATTGGTAAGTAGGGATATCACCGAAAAAACACTTTTTAAGACAAGGTATTTTTACGATATTTTAGAACCAGACTTAATGTGAGATGTTTGAATGGAGTTCCACGCGTGTCGTGAAATTTTAAAGTGACAAAGGTATGAAGGCCACTTTGTATGGTATTCCATTGATGAAACAAGGGTCTGTAATAAAGCGACGTTTTTTCAGGATGAATAGGGACGATAGCTAATGTTTCAGTGAGTTCTATACCAGTAAACATTCTTTTCAATTTATCAAATTCAATGAGCATTTCAAAAAATGAAGTTTTGGGTGAAATATCATGCCAGATAAACTTCGATTTGTGATAAGGTAATAAAATTTCAAGATCTTGAAGAGGTTGAGGTCTCAGTATATTCGAGAAATATAGTAGCTTCGTCTTGATAGCGTATTCTCAACAAAAGAGGAAGAACACCATCTTTTCGGAGCAAGCCTACAACTTTAGCTATGGCTAGAGGAAATTCGATTTCTTCGACGAAAGAAGTGACCAGGAAATGAAGTTTGAGCGTATCGTCGGATGTCAATTCAAAATAAATACCAGCGTAATTTAGCATAAAATTTAAGACGACACGTAATTCGTCTGAAGTCGTAATCTTGCATTTAGGAAAACGTAGGATATCCTTGACCCAATTAGTAGGTCCAAGATCTTGTATGTCACGTCTCCACACAAGTGTTTGAGCATACAATTCTTGGTTAAGGTCTTGTAAAGTTTGACTGGATGCAAACTGTAATTTTCCTTGAACTATTTCGGGTAAGGTTGCATCTTTATCAACAGCTCTTCCCAATCGAATTTCTTCTGAACTATCATTTATGGGTCGATGTCCCATATTGTGTAAAGAAGCCATGGGTATTTCTAGAAAGTCTAGGCAGACTTGATCGTTGCCAGCGAATTGTAAATTATATATTTTTTGATCTAACATGATTTGGCCTTTGCCATCGGTAGTGATATTCGGTAAATTCAAAAGCTTGGGACGTATCACATTGGGGTTTCTGGTTCGTTTAAGATACATTTTTTTCTGACGGACGGCTCAACAGTTTCCACCGAAGAAAAAAGAAAGAATGAATTGGTGTCCTATATACTTTTTTTTCAAGCCAACGTATTTTTACGAAATTTTAGAACCAGACGTAATGTTAGATGTTTAAACGGATTGCCACGCGTATCGTGAAAACTCAATGTTAAAAAAGTATGAAGGCCATTGATCATGAGTCTCCAATTGGGAAACAACGGTTTATAATGGAGTAAATTTTGATCCGGTTGAATAGGCACGACAGCTAAGGTTTTAGTGAGTTCTGTACCAGTAAACATGCGTTTCATTTTATCGAGTCCAACCACCATCATTTGAAACGAATTGTGTGATACATCATTCCAGATAAACGTATCTTTACGATAAGGTAACAAAATTTGGAGTTCTTTAGGTTCGGATCGTAGTAGATTGAACCATGGTCCTTGCGAATCGACGAAACCATCATCATCTCGACGACTCAATATGATTTGTTCGTGATAACGTACTTTTAAAAAAAGAGGAGCAATTTCATCTCTACGAAGTAATCCCAAAACTTTGGCAATGTGAATAGGAAACTCGACCGTTTCAATAAGACATTCTGGATAAAAATGAAGTACTAAGGTATCGTCCGATGTTAATTCAAAATGAACACCTGCATAATTTAACATGAAGTTTAAGACGACACGTAATTCATCCAAAGTAGCTATCTTGCATTCGGGAAAACTGATTGTATCCAAAATCAAATTGTTAACACCACCTAAATTCGATCGTTTACGTTTCCACAAATTTTTGGTTTGACCATATAATTGTTGATTCAGATCTTGTAAAGATTTCGTAGATGCAAATTGAAGTTTGCCCCCCTACGGTTTCGGGCAGCGTGTCAGAGAAATCCACGTGTCTACGAAGTCGAATGGCTTCTTCTTCCTTCTGTTGACGACCCACATTGTGTAAAGAAACCATAGGCACTTCTAAAAAGTTCAGCGAGACTTGATCGTTACCAGCAAATTCTAAATTATAATTTTTTAGATCTAACGTGATTTGTCCTTTGTCATCAGTAGTGATATTCGGTAAATTGAGAATTTTAGGTTGAACCACATTGGGATCACGAAGACGTTTCGATCGATACATTGGTTAAAGGTTGTTGTCGTCGTTTTCTAATTCTAAATCTGTCAATGTTTTACGAAAATGAAGGGCTACGTAGGTAAAACCCGTGTAAAATGTAGGGAATTTCGTTCTGTCGATACTTTTCAATTGAACAGTGAGTGTATCGAGCCCATCATCAAGTCTTTCACGCAGTTTTATATAATGACCGAGATCGCCTTGATACACGACCACACGCTTTTTTTCGGGTAATTGGATTCCGTCCGAATGCTCGTAATCGTGGATTTTATACCAACTGGAATTTTGGGAATCGTATTTTAAAATAGCACCTTGGATTCCTAATTCGGGAACATGGAGTATTAACGTACTCAAATACCCTGGATGAGACCATGGTTGAAAATAATAGGAAGTCAAGTCTGAAAATTTCATGGTGAACTTTTGTTGCATGTCCACAATAGGAAAATCATGGGCGTCGACTATAGAAAGATACGAGATGGGACCTTCAGGTAAAACGGAAAATGTAATATCGCCTTCATTATTCATTTCCGGTGGAATCATCGACGGCATAATTTTAGTGACACCATGCCATCGTGTTTGTAACAGGTAGGGTAAATCAGTTCTTTCGGCTGGAAAATAATGTCGTACAAATCGTGGTGCAATCGTACCAAACCACCATACCACGATTTTACTAGGGTCCCAAGGCACTTGAGCTAATCGTGTTTCTTGATAGGTAATGGTATGTCGTTGACCGTCTTGTGTGTAATGTTTTTGGGAACGATTGGCTTCAACCCATTGTTCCAATTGAAAAAGATCGGCTAAGGATTTAGGAATGACCATCCAGAAAATTTGAGTGTTCTGATAAGAAAAGGGTAAGTAAGTAGCCACAGTCTCGATTTTTTGATCATTGTCTTCCTCGATGAATACATAATTCAAAGCCTCTTTCCACCAAGTCGTAGTCGTGGTTGTAGGCAGAGATTCACCAGCTTTTAACACGTAATTCCCTGCTGCTAATTCATCTGCTGTATCTTCGTGAACGAGAAAACGTGGCCAATTCAACTCGGGTTTGTAATCTTCTAGTTCTTCTCCCGTATACAATAAATTTTCTACCGTGTCACTTGTTAATACCCCTTCGTCGGAACTGACGAGATTGAGATTGAAACCTTTAAGAAGATCAAACCAGGCTTCACGAGGATTCCATTGTCTACCGAATGTTTGTGAACTCCATAACGGACAGACTGTCGATGCTAAAGAACGTATTTTCCAATTCCGTTGATCGCTAGCACCGTCCCACGCTAAAGCCCCGGCTTGCACACGAACCGAGCATCCATCTGGTTCGGTAGGTAAAAAAAGTGGACTCCCTTCAGGAGTCAATTCGACGATGCCTTTTTTTGAAAACATGAGAATTGGTCGATTTTGTCTCGGAACATTTTTAGTTTCAGAAGAAAGTTTTCGGGGTAAAAGTAAATCTTTACCTTGCGCCATCAAGAGCAAGGTCTTGGTCGAGTCGTATTCTACCCTGTAATTACCATACATCCCATTTTCCACCATTCAGTTAATGTCATGCATTTCGTCGACATTAAGAAGCGAAGCGAATTCATCGCTCACCACCATGTAGTGAAAGGTAGGTACATTGTAACGAGCTCGTAAATGAACAATGCGTTTTCCTTGAGCATTCGTTCCAATGGTAACAGGAGTTCCATCTCTCAACCAATAAGTGGGATTCGTCTGCCTTGGCCAGCCACCCTGTAAACTTTCACCAGAAGGAAAAGCATATCCTTTGAAGGCTTCGTTAGTTAAATCCCAAAAGAAAAAATTCGAAAAAGGATCGACAGCATCAATGTAGGACATGGCGGTAGCATTATTCATAATCCAGTGCCATGTCGAATTAATTCCAAATTTGTTCCATAGTCCTAACAAGTGTTCCCACAAAACGGAAGGATCGGTCAATTCGTAACCGTGCCAACCAACAGGAAAATTATCCATGTGAGGACCATCTAAACAGCTTTGTTTCCATTTAGCTGAAGGTACACTCTGTCCTGGTGGATTAAAATCGGCGAAAAGTCCTCCGGTGACTTGTTGCGCCTGCGTCGAGTAAGCTACTTTGACTCTCAAATCATCCTTATGAGTCAACAAAGCAATTTCTTCGTATAATTCGTAAGGATTGTAATAAGGACGTCGAGGAAACGCTACAGTACTAACAACATGTTTCTTGCTATCGTGAAATTTGAGTCTGTACACAGCACTTCGTAAATTGCGAAAACATGCCTTGGCCACACAAACTTCCCAGTGCTGGCTTTTCAATTTCAAGGGGACAGGGAGTTTGGTTTTAAATTCAGCACGAATGGAAATGAAAGAGGAATCGTGCTCGTCATCTTGTCTAGGATTAGAATGTAAAGGTCGAACGACGCGACGATCGTGACTAAACAATTCGACCATAAAATCATCCTCGTCGTCTTCTAGTTCTGCTACACTCTTCGAGGCGTCAAAATAAGTCGGATCACTTTCTAACACTGACATATTAACGACTACAAAGGCACAGTACGTTTCGTATTGGGTGGGTCGTCCAAATAACTGACCATTTTGGTCTTCGTTCTTCTGTTACCACTCCACGTTTTGAGAATACGACGATTTTGTGCATCGAAAGGAACTTGTCGTAATTCCGGTTCATAGAATCGACCTTTTATATCTTTATCGAGTAAATTTTTTAACATGTACAAATTTAAATCGAGTCGTGGCCATTCTCTCCACCTGCGTCGTACTTGATAAATTTCTTCCGACCACGTTCCACGATACGATTTGCGAAAAGCTTTAGCCGAACTACGAGGTAGACGACTTATACGTACGTAATCGCCCACTTGAAAAGCAAATTTTGTCTGCTTGTTCATCGATTTTCGAGCTAGTTTTAATCGTACAAATTCTTCTACTTCTGCAAAATCGTGTTGGTTTTCAGGTGTAATGTCGGCCGGTGCCAGCAATCCTCCCAAACCTCGGTGAGGTCTCAAATTATAAGCTTTCGTAAAACGTGTCACGGCTTGTTGAATACTGAGTCGTGGTTCGTGACGTTTTAGAACAGCCAGTCCATCTTGCAAAGTACGATTAAATCGTTCTACTAGAGCAGCTTTCATAGGACTGTAAGTATGAAAATGAATAATTCGATTGTCGCGACAATACTTGGCAAACTGTTTATTAAAAAATTCTTTGCCTTCGTCTGTTTGAAGATACATGGGCGTTTTTCCTCCACGTTGTTCCTCCGCGAGTTTTTTAAAAACGCGTAACACAGCGGCACCTGTCTTGTTAAAAGTCACACCCACCATAGCTTGGCGAGAAAAGACATCAATCACCGTCAATAAAAATTTACTACGTCCCAGACCCCAACGAAGTCTGCGTTCCTCGACCAGGTCGGCTTGCCATTGTTGATCCAATTTGTAGACGAGAGTAGGACTTCGAGCGAATTTTGAGTTTAGAGGTTTGGTCCCGACAATTTGACGAGCTCGAGAATGGGCCAAAACAAAGTCTTCGATACGACGAAACGGCCATTCTTTTCGAATGTCTAACGGTTGTTTACGTTGAATGTAACGCCATAACGCTGTGGGACTTGCATATTGATAGGGAGACTTGTCATCCGTAAATAAAGGTAATAAGACTTTTGTTAAGAAATCCCTTTTTTCTTTTTGAGCAGCCATTTTTTATTATTATTATCCACTAGTTCCAACCGAGAGGAATATCTTCAGGTTTTATATAAGGGGTCTCCCTTTCTACTATCAATGTTAAAGAACCGTCTAAAAGTTTTTTAACAAGTTTGCTTTCTTGTCTAGTGTCGACAAAAAACGCGTCAAAAATATTCCCAAAGTATCTAGCAATAATATTTTCGACTGTTCTCCATAAACCTCGTTCCACTGCATGCTGGCTTTCTAATAAAAACCTTACACTATCTTTGGCAAGACAGGTGGCCTTAATACGCTTGTATAACGCGTTTAAATATTGGTAAAAATGGAAAAAATGTTCCTCCACCGTATCTTCTAATGTGAATACGGGAGGTTGAATTTTTGTCGTGATCAATAATTTTTCATCGTTCTTAACTTTGGACGACTCGCTAATCACGCGAATAGTAAGAGAAGTCGCCATTACAGTGACGTTTCTTTTTTGTGCTGCTGTAACGTAAAAGGTTGATTTTTACACTGATTGGTTTTTAAGAGTTCATTCCTTTTATAATGTTCTTTGTCGTGTACCTCCACATCAGCCTCATCGGTGGCCTTGGTTTCCGACCCGCAGCAACTTATGTTGATATTTTGATGGATCACCTTGACAACGATGCCATCATCGTCATCATCACTGTTGCAACATTCATCCTCTTTTGAAAAACATTTCAAACATTTTGTAAGCCATAAACAACAACAACTACACTTAGTGGCTTTTTGCACATCCGTAATAGTAGTGACCACTTCAGACGCCGCAATTCCTTCAGTCACACCGTCAGCCATGACTCACAAAAAAATTTTTTTTCTTTCTTTCATGCCTGGTGTATTTAGTAGAATTGACCCTTATCGCTTTTTTTTGACGACCACACCCAAGTCGCAGTAGCCCACTTACCACGTACCACGCCCAAGGTATGATTTTGGGAAAAGAGAGAGAGAGAAGGAGGATCTTCGATGATTAGCCTACTCGTCACCGTCATCGTCGTCGTCGTCGATGCATTTGCTGCTCTGACTAAAGCTTTAATTTCTGTTTTAACTTCATGCCCCCCGCCAAACTGCGTTCTAATAAACTCTTATTAGGAAATTTTTTATAGCTTCAACCATGACAGCGTCGGCCTTACGTTTTGCCTTTTCATTTCTAGCTTTAGAATAAGCCATGTCATGTTCAAGAGCTAAAAAGTCTAACCGATTTTTTGGGATACGTCTTTGCGGGTCGGAAGACGACAAACGTTCTTTCAAACGAGTCCCTGGTCCTAAATAATTACTCTTTTCCGAACTTCTTTAAAAATCGCTGAATATCTCCAAACCCTCGTTGTTGTTGTGGTCTTCTTTTTCTTCTTCTTCTTCTTCTTCTTCTTCTTCTTCTTCTGCTTCGAATGGTTCTCTTCTTCTTGTTCGTTAGCATCATCCTCGTCCTCTTTTTTACTTTACCTATGTTTGTGCATAAAAAAAATAGCACTACACCATTTCTATTTATAGTAGGGCTTCCTGGTCCCCGGTATATGTGTGTATACCTATTAACCTGTTAAAACAGGGGGTCTCACCGGCGCGCCCACGCACGGTTCATTGTCGCCAGGATCTTATGTAGGCATGAATGAATAGATGGTTTGAATACGACCAGCAAAAGAGAGGATCCAGAACGCAATCTAACTACTGGTTGTATTCAAAAGTTCCTTTCTCCGACAAAAGATGATTTAAAACCGAAAAGGAAAAGTAGTCACGCCATCATCTGCAACTTCTCGTTTGGCGTAAAAATAAGCCAAACCGTCCCTGACCTGAGAATACGTTTTCAGTTTGCCTTCGATCATACGGAAGCTGCGATTGACGCCTGCACCCAAAGCAGTTTGACCTTGCGTTTTCAAAATATCCAAAAAATGCTGACGGCCAAAGACATTTTTTTTCTGCACCCCTTTATGGGACTTCTTACGTGTGTTCTTATCCATAGGTAACCCAGCTTCGGCTTTTTCTTCTTCCGCCGTATCGTACCCGAGATAGGTCTTCGAACAAAGAGCCACCATCCCGTCGCCCTGCCATTCTAGTTTGAATAGCCACGGAGTGCGTTTGTCCCAAGCTATATGTTCTGGAGTATTGGTACGAGGAAACCATACCGGTTCGTCCCTTTGGTTTTCTCTCTCTTGGAGTTCATCCAACATCTTTTCACCTTCCATGGATAGGGCAATGTATGATGAATCTGTATCCATCTGCATCAATTGAAAATCTTTCCTGTCAAGATGAGCATCCAGACACTGATAATAGAACTGCAAAATTCTGAGTTTGGCATATTGGTAGACGAAAAAGCCAATTTGTAGAGGAAGTTTCATCGACAGCATCTTCTTGGTGGACTCCACCTCATACGTTTGTTTGTTTTCTCCTTCCCCTACACACTCGATCTTGCGAAACTGAGGTTCGTTGATCAGCTCGGAAGCTTTTTTAACGCCACAAATTTTCACGGTGCGATGGCGCTCTTGTTTTTCGATGGTTTTGCCGTAGCCGGCATTGCCCATCAGTTTTTTAGTTTCGGTCACAATGTCCACGTCTGAGTGTCCCCATGACGTCGAGCCTCCACCACTTCCTGAACGTAATTTTGGAAACACACTTTCGGTGTGTATTGAAGTGCAGAGTACACCGCGGTCACTTGTAGACCTTGGGTCAAGTACCATTTTAACAAAGGAGTGGCAAGCCAGAATTTCTTCGCAAAGTAACTTGGAACCAGCAACGATTGAGGAGTGACCATCTCGTTGGTTTCTTGTGCGTAATGTAACATAAATTATGAGGTCCCAACATACCACGCTCCACTTTTGAGTTCTTAAATATCAGCTGGAATTCGGAGAAATGCTCTTTCAAATGATCGGGAGTGTGGATGTCACACTCAACAACACCGAAAAATTCATCTTTCTGTACCTTCTTGATCAACTCTTCCGCGGATAATTTTCGCGAAGGCGTCCGAACAAACTGAAAATTGGTTTTTGTTCGACAACCAAGGATCGATAGCAGGTTGGTTTCTCTTGCGCTGTTGCCATTGACTCTGCCAGATTACGATTAAACGACCCCCCGTCACTTGACGAAGGTACGCGTCATTGGCTTGGGTTTCTTTTCGAACATCCCCATACGTCATCCGTTGATTTCCCTGCCGACGAAATGGATGGAGTTTATCGTCGGCATATTTACCTTGATGAGATTCACATGGGCCCCCATGCGTAAAATCACCGTGGAATTGATAAGCGGTATGTGTAGCGTCACACCACCCATCAACAGGCAACCCTCGTTTCCCTAAGCGTTTTTCCGTCCCAGAATTGGCTTGATGTTGAATAGTAAACTCCGGGTTGGATTGACGTTGGACAAACATTTCATATTCCAACCACTCCAAAGCTTGTCTCGATCGACAGTCCATGCCTCTCCTCAGCACTTGATATTTCAATGGCAATACCGCTGCCGCGTTACCTTCCGGTCTCTCTTCAAGTTGCCAATACGTAGCAAAACCGGTAGGCATTTCTTTACCAGTGCAGCCCAGGTAAAGAGCATTGGCGTCGTACCCTCGCACACTTTCTACCGGCACCGAACCACTGCGAAGGTAAGTCTCTCCTTTCTGATGATATCGATGGAAAATGATGGAAGGACCACCGACCATATTGTCACGAAGCAAACGGTACGCTTTCTCGCTACCGGGTTGAGAAAAAAAGGTATCTCCTCGAAGCCCATCGAACACGTACTTGAGAGTCAACCCTGGCAACGAAATGCCGTCTTTAAAGGCGTCCAGTTTCTCGGACTGATATTGGTCTTTCATATTTTGGAGAGCCACCACAAAGGGCATGATATCCTGTTCGAGATACCAGTGACACAGATCAAGGCACGTTTGCATGTTTTTTCCTTGCCACACCTCCGTTTTGAGTTCAGTGTACTCTTCTTGGCTCACAGTTGTGCCTTTGAGAGTAGAAGAAAAATCTTCAATAGCCAGGAACTCGGTGTTGTTGAGCCAGTCTGGTGAAGTCACCGCTTTGTACGGGAAATCGCCTTTGCCGCCGACCGCCGCTTGTTGTTCTTCTGTCAAGTACCCTTTCAAGAACTTGGCATACGAATAGCCAGGCGACAAATAATTGATCGTGTCCAAAAACTTTAAAAATTCGGTAGCGATCGTCATATAAATATTACCCTTTTTCACCATGAATTGAATAGCTTCAAGTTCGCTCTCATCTGATTTTCCCTGAAGGTAGGTCAAAGGAATCAAATATTCTTTGAGCACATTCAAATCATATTTCCCAGAATTATAACCCAAGATATGGAGCTGGCATAAATAACTTAGCAAACACTTGTGCAGTTTTTCTAGATAGGTTTTCTTCTTCTTCTTTTCTTGTTCTTCGTCTTCACTGGATGTTGCTACTACCCGTACGATGGTATTTTCTGGTTCGGTCCCGGGTTCAGGTTCAGGTTCTAATTCTTCTTTTTCTTCTTCTTCTTCTTCCACGACCCATGCTTCCACGTCCTCTTCCAACAATTCCATCAAGTCACAACTTTCCTGTTCCACCTCGTCATCCTCCTCGACCCCTTCGATCTGTTCTTGTTCTTGTTCACGTTGTTTCTCCTCTCCAATCTTTCTTTCCAAATCATCCAACACACCACGAAACGCTTCTCTCAAAAGACGAAACGCCGCCTTCGCCATCGCGTACAGGTGTTGCATAAACTGGATCACTAACTCCTTAGGCCCCCCTGCATCGTCAACATCGAGTTTCCAGAACTCGTTGAATCCAGGAATATTAGAAGAGGCACTGATGGATAGTAACTGGTGCTCACGAGTATAGGAAGTTTTTTCCTGTTGTATGTTGATTAGAGGTTGGCAGACTTCTAAATCATAGACGCCAAAATACTCGTAATATCTTAACGCTTCTATTACAGAAACGTCTTGAGCTTCCAAAAGCTGGAATACGGTCGGCCTAGGATGGTAAACACCACCGGGAAATTTCTCTTTTGTGAGGTTTTTGCATACAGAAACATGCCGTCGAAGTCGTCCGGCGTCAGGCCACACTTTGTGACAACTTGGGCATAAATGTGCGTTTGAAAATTTTCCCATGTTCGTAATCTGAGAAAAATGAGTTTGTGTCACTCTCCCTGTATCAGGATTAACGGTCTCATAAACATGAAACAGAATCTTTTTCTCATATCGTTCGTTGGAATGCACCGTATGGACCCGACTGCATAACCAATCGGTAAAATCCTCGTGATTCTCCATACAGTACACTTCAATACGATGTTGAATCACATCTTTGAGTAGAGGAAATTCCGTCCACCGAACGCCTTTGAATTTCTTCAAAGCTCGTTTCCAACCACCTTTGCCTCCTTTCGCCGCAAAATAAGCTCGAAAAAGTTCTTTGATTTTCTTCAGAACTCGTTTCTTGCCTGTTAAATGTCGAGCAACACACCGAAAAAAACACAAATTATCTTTCGAAATCGTTGATTTTAATCCGGGGCGATTTTTGAAATGGTCTGGCATATCTTGCCCACAGCCCACAAATTCACCTCGAAGAGGTAGTTTAAGCCGCCGCGTGACAAAAAAGGTGATATTAGTCACAGCGAACAATTCCAAGCGTGAATTGGGTCGATGCAGCTCGCCCCATTGGAGAACGTTGAATTGACGCAGACGTTTTTCGATTTTAGCTAGATCAGAATCGGCGAAAATCATCATGGGTGGGTCGTCGGGTTGACCGCTTCCTTCTCGATCGACGAGAACATCGAAATTACCTTGATGCGCATCAAAATAAGAAAAATTTCCTGAAATCTTATCAACGTGAATAAAGCCATAAGCCGCTGATAATTTGTAAGCGTGTTTTTGATCTCCGTGGACCATTCGCGCAAAATCGCCGATTTGATCGGGAACAAACCCTTGTAAACGGAAATTATAAATTCGTACAATTTCATCTCCGCGAGGAAAACGTGATCGAAGACGTGACCAGTTAGCTCGGTACACTTCCTCCAACTTCTGACGTCGCGAAGCTATCAATCCCTCGAGAATTTCTGGATTCAATAAAACCAGTCCAGGATATTGCTGCGGGTCAGTTAACGCCTCCCAATCCACACGCGAAGACGACGACGCTTCTCCCGCGACTCCTCCTTCTCGTCCTCTAACACCTCGTTAAAATCCACCTCGTTGATGTTTATTAAGGAAGTGTCGGTTCAGTTCATTCCACCCCTCGAAACAAGGGGACTCCAGTTCATTCGCCATACAATAAACGCATAATAACTCCTCATGCATTTCACGAACGTGTCTTTGACGTCTGTTGGCGTAAATAAAATTCGCTCCGCAAGTCTCGCATGGATACTTTTTTTTCTCGCCGCCGCCGCCGCCACCACCACCCCCGCATATCTGACTGAATGAAGGGATTTCGTCCCATCGCGCTCGTTTGTAAGATGGAAAACTGAGCTCAGAATCGCTTCCGCAGCGTTTGCGTTTCCGCGAAAAAACGTGGCAACTCGCTCGTCGAAGGAACGCCCACGCGCGCCACGCCACTCGATGTTGCTGATGTTAATGCTGGTGCTGATACTGGCACTGATACTGGCGCTGTTGGTAGCAGTGTTGGTAATGGAGGTAAAACGACTGCGGACAAAATACTATCACTCTCCTCAGAATCACTGGTGTTCAAGAGTTCTTTACTGGTGGACGGTTTTGGTTTTGCCGCCGCCGCCGACGCCGACGCCGAAAAGGATTTTCTTTTTCCAGAAACGAGGGATTTACTGCAACACGTCTCAGCAAGGTACTTGCGTTTGTATTCTTCCCCGCATCTCAAGCATGGAAAACGTCGCCTTTCATGAACTTCTCTCAAATGTCTCGTCAAATGATACTTAAACTTATAAACTTGGTCACACTGGTCACATGAAAACGGCATGATGACAACAAAAAGATTGTGTACCGACTAGCTACAGAAAGGTTTTATTTATACCATCAGAAAACTCGTCAACAACATTCCAAGAGAAAGTTCGAAAACATCCCATATACCACAAACAACATTCGCCTATCCCAATTTTGTCAATTTTCTCACTTCACTAAAGTTTCAAAACAACCAAGCCTGGATACCCAGACAAAACCAGCTGTAAGATGAGAAAAATAACACTTTTCTCAAATTTCACAGTTCACTGAAGTTTCAAAACAACCAAAAATGTACTATTTTCAACTTTTCCCGCGTGATGAAAGTTTCAAAACAATTAGCATAGGACCACAAGACCATTCCAAAGCACATGCACGCATCCACGCACGCCAGCGCGCGCCAGAATGTTCTAACTAAACTTTTTCAAATACTCGCGCTAAAAAAACTATATTAACACCTGGTATTATTTGCTAAAAGAATCAAGTGCCGGTACTGTCAATTTACATTAAGGAAAGCCAGTAGTATGTTTCATATCAACGCCAGCGATGTGGCTAAAATTCTTGGACAAACAAAATTTGGCGGAAAAGAAAAAGTCTTTCAACATATCACGAGAACACAACTCAGACTTCATTCTTCGCTCCCTAATTTACTTGAAAGAGCTCAACAAAATCAAGCCGCTACCTCTCTCGTGCAACAAGCTCGACCCGATATATTTTCATGACCACGAGAAATCGAAGAACTTACATCGCAAGTTGAAAACGAGCTACAAAGAACATTAAATGATACTACCACCGCCGTCAACGCCACCGCAGCCACAACCACCACCACAAATCAATCATCGGTCGCACAAGCCGCAAGACATCTCATTAATACAACTATTGGTATCAACAGTGAAAATTTCATAAGACAAAGCATTGACATCGCGGATGAAAACATACAATTAGAACGAACTAAATTCTTATTTGAAATACAAGATATTGCTGTTTATCTAAAAGGGAGAACAGATGGAATTGATCAGGAAGGAAGAGTGTGTGAAATAAAAACCAGGACAGGAAAAACACAGGCGCCCTATGTTAGCGAAAACATTCAACTCAAATGTTATTTATTTCTTTTCGACTGTCGACAAGGCTATATCATCGAACAAATCAGAAATTGTCCTACTCCGGTTAAGCATGGCATTATCACATTCAATCAAAATTGGTGGGACAGAATAGTCATTCCGCAATTAAAAACTTTTTCTCAAGAATTTTTAGAAATACCGCAAGTCAAAGAACATTTCCAACATAATGGATATTTACTTTTTTAATGAACAACAAAAAAAATACATACCTTTTAGTAAAAGCTCATTAATCACTAAGATGGCAATGCAGCAAGAAGAACAAGACGGTGTGTCCGAGGTCTTACAAGATAGATTTAAAGTCGAGAAAAATCTTACTTCGGTAGAGAATAATTTCAGAAGAATAATTTCAGAAGAATAATTTTTCAGAAGAATAATTTCAGAAGAACCCGGGTGCATCAAGAATTGAGTTTTAACGCGATAGAATGGACCATCATACATCGTTACGACTACTTCTGGGACGACGTACAATTGTGTTCGCCTTGGAGTGAATTGACTTTTGAACAACAATTTTCTACGTACTATTCCGAAGATAGACTAGGTAAAGGAGCACGACACCGGTTAACTGAAACCCATTACTGGTCCTTTTATTCGTTTGGTACAAGAAGACGGAAATTCAGAAAATTTCCAGTGGCCACAAAACTTCATCGATTTTTTCGCAAACATTATCCTGCAAAAGCCCTCATCATGACAGATCACCAACACGAATGCACCATCCAAGATTTAAAAGCTACAACACTACACAAACAAGACCCATACGATAAGGAATTCACTTTATTACACGTTCAAGACATGCCTGCGCACTACATCAACGCTAGAACCTTTCCATCACATTCTACAAAGACAACACTGCAATTAATAAGAAATGGTATATACTTTTGTTAACGCTTTTGAGTCTCCCTTTTAATAATAAAAAATCAATGTTCTCGACGTACGACAGTCATGCTTGTTCATCCTCGTAACTTGAATTTGCATACCAACCGACTCACTGCAAAACGAATGACCACTAATGCGCAACAATTTGAAATTGCTTCCACATGTGTATCAAACCATCGATACATGCTCGCGACAACGGTCCTTTTAAGCTACCTTGCTCGTCCAGTATATCGGGTGCTTCTTGAAGCAACTTAAACGATATTTTTTGATGAGTACCATTCTCCTGTAATAATTTGACCGCAACTTCATACGTTTCGTTCCAATTCAACTTTTTCTGAAGCTCGGACCACCTTTTTCTTGCTTGTAATTTTTCTTCCCCCGTCGCTGTGTTCGGAAATTGATTCACATCGCGGTGAATGTTCTTCACCTTGTAATTACCGATGGGTGAAAATGATTGTGGAAACACGTACTGATACATATTGTTTTGAAGCTGGCGACTTACTTCACCTAAACAATTGGAGGCTTGTAAAAATTGAAGTTTTTTCAATGCCCATTCCAAATCCTGGATGTCATGCCTGATACTTTCAAAATCCTCTTTGATGCTCTTCATTTCTTCAAACACCTTCATGACCTTCATTCGGTCTTCAAAGTCCTCTTTGACGCTCTTCATTTCTTCGAACACCTTTGTGACTTTATTCCTCAATCTCACCTTTTCCTCATTATGAGCGACTTCCTCCAGTTTTAGTACTTTGATCTGTCCCTCGACAGCTCTAAGCCTGTCTTCCAGACCTTTCTTTTCGATCGAGTTCACTAGGTTTTCAGCCATGCTCCCTAGAAAAATAAATTCTCGAGATGAAATTTTACTTTTTATAAATGCCTACACTTTCCGTAGCCGCAAAAATCACTGTCCTCTTCGACCCGCTTGGTAACCCGCCGCACTAGCCACTTGGTAACCCCCCGCACTAGCCACTTGGTAACCCCCCGCACTAGCCACTTGGTAACCCGCCGCACTAGACTTAGTAACCCGCCGCACTAACCCTGATCTTCCCGCCAGAATCGACTGCTCCAGGCATTCTCCAGCCCCGCCCGCCAAATTTTCCCGCCCAAAATGACACTTTACGGCACTCAAGCCCCCATTTTCCCACCAAAATTCCATCCCCGAAGGTACTCATTTATCCCCGTTGGGATATTTCCCATACAAATCCTTCTAATTTGGGTACCTCATCCCCGCTATCCCCAAAAAATGTCATGGCGCCAAACATCTTACCCTCCACACGCATAATTTCTTTATATACAGTACTGTATTACTTAAACACATGCTTCAGATCACTTCAAAATTACAACTTGCAATAAAATTGCTCAAGGAGTGCTTAATAAGGATAACACATCAACCTACAAAAATCATGGTAAGTTAAATCATTTCGACCTGAAGTCAAATTTAACCAGTAACATAATAAATTATATTCTAGGTCATAATATTATTATCAGAAAAAGGTCTGAAGTTAAGGCCTTAATATTTGAGACAGAGAGGATAAATTGTTTCTTTGCAAATCATTTGCCATTATCTTGGGTTTGAAGGGGGTTGATAAACAGTGTTGCAGCTTTCTGTGATTGACTTTGTGAAAGACCACGCAGACGTGTGTGGTAACAACGTTTTTAATCAAAGAGTACCTTAGCTGATAAATATACAAGATGGCTGACTAGAGCCGGAAAAGACATCAACAACACTAGTTCCAGTCCTTTATCCGGGCATATTATGACAGACTTGCAACCCAAACCTAAAATTGCTTTCAATAACTGCTTCAGTGCCTAAAGGAAAAGGGAAGGGGGGGAGGGGGGGGGGGGGGTGTGGGTGACAAAAATGGTAATTTTTTGTTTCTGCCTGGTAAAATTCATAATGCCCTGACAAACCCAATTCCTCCACAAAAGATCATCATCACCATCATCATTGCCATCATCATCTTCACCACCAACAGCATCATCACTACCATCACTATCACGGTTACCACCACCATTACTATGATAATATTATCAGCATTATCACCTTCGAATGTTGCCTCCCCTGTGACTGCTCCAGCTGTAGCTTCTATTGTTTGCTTGCTGCGTGGTCTTCCTTCAAAAACTGAAATTTGAATAATTATGATAATAAAGATGCAAGAAATTATATGAATGTCTTGCATATGTGCAGTCATTTTTTTTTGGGACAGCAAGGATTAACTGCATAACTTAAGGACCGGCCAGCATGAGCTTATTTCTGGATATTTACAGTGAAACTACAATTTGACAGAATCTCAAAAACTATAACAAATCAAGGTTCATGCTTGAAAATAACCCTTTCAAATTAGACACCAGTTAAACTACACAGATAGAGGTTATTCAGTCCTTTACCATCAAAATGAAGATGTTGCTGGATGAGGGTCAACAGTACTTCTTGCTGTTGGTCCTAAAAATTAATGGTAAATTATTATTTATTCTATGTAAAAGCTACATATGTCGTTTTGAATTTAGCACAAAACTAGTCAAGATTTCATTTTTCCAGTATGAGGCCAACTTCCAGTTATTACAAATGACAGTCTGGAATGAACAGAGAAGTTGCTGGGGCTTTCTTCCACCTTAAAAGCAGTGCCCAAGTCAATGGCAAGTAAAACTGTATGACACAAGGCAAAACGAAGTGCATGACTTTAACTCTTAGCCAGGGGAATTGAAGAAGGGTTACATGTACAATTAAAAGTGCTCCCACAATAGAAAAGAAATTAGTCCTCTCTCTTTCTTCAAATTTTGAAGCTATGTTAACAAAATTCTTGGTTTACTGGTAACATGTGAACACAATTTATTAAAGGTCTACACTGTACATTCACCCAAAGGTCATTGTGGCCATACATTGTTTGTATGTTTTTGTTTTGAAATGACCAAAAGCGTGATCTGATTGGCTGAATACATTTAGGTGAATCATGCAGGAAACAAAATGTCAGTCATTTGAATAATTTCATGTTATACAAAATCCAGTCAAGGTGCGCAATGACTATTGGGCGAAGGTGCGCCTTTAAAATCTGGGCTATTCAATCAAAATAATGCGTACACTCAAAGTTAGTAGTCTTCACTTTGGACATATTAACACAAGTACTTTTTGCAAGGTTGGGGCTGCTATGCAATCAATGAAAAAACTGAGACACATTTTACATTGTAAGCTTACAGGTTTGTCACCTTTTCAATCTTTCTTCATGTACCTTACCTGTAAATGTTTCTTGAGCACTTGATACGTATCCTTTGACATCCTGATCACAAACTTGTTACTCCTGCATTGATGTGACACAAGACTACGTAAATGTGATGTCTGCAATGATAATTTGTAAATTTTCTTTGAACTACTCTTGTAATCCCTTTACCTCAACGTTCCCATCAGTTCATTACTTTTCATGTGTTCACGCCTAGAAATGGCTGCCAATTTGCTAAGATCTTCCTCATGGTAATCCTCTTGACTTCCACGAAAACAAGCAAAGAAAGACTGGGCTGTGAACAAATACCACAGAATAATTATGAAGGCATCGTACAACAAACGCTGTAGTGTCCAAGTTTGACTGGTTTACAATAAACAGATCTCCATTTAAAAATGTACTTCCCCATTTAAAAATGTACTTGAAATTTTGAGTATCTTAGTTCCTGAAGAAACCAATCAGATTGTAGATACATCTTAAGTGAGATCTTTGGGAACTAAGTTACTGTGTCAACCAATCAGATTTGGTTTGTAATCCGAACCTTTTTTGACAGCAACTAAGTTCCTCAACAAACCAATGGCATGAAAGAAAATACACACGTTATTTCTAAATTTAGGTTCATCTGTTTTATTTAACTCGACACCCAAAAGGATAAACAACAACGGGTGATTCATTTCTAATTTCCTGAAAGCAACTGTTATATTTCACTATCAATATTCCATTTTTCTCCAATTAGGATTACAATAAAAGTACAGAAATATTTGTCTTTTTAAGCGAAGCGTGTACTTCTGTATATTTCATTTCTCTTTACTCAAAGTGTGTGGGATCGGCTTTGTAAAAAGTACATTTTAAGCGAAAATTCTGGGCACGCTCGTTAAATTAAAAAAACGTACAAAATGTTTTAAAATATCTGATCGGCCCAATTTCATTAGCGCTGCTTTCGTGACCTCAGATCGTTGAACAAAGCGTCTGGCAACCGCAACTGAGATATCAAATATCAACATTTGGGAACTAAGTTCTCCATTGAACCAATGAGAAAGGAAATTATTTTTATCACTGACATGTGGCAAAACAATTCAGTGGAATCGCGCTGTAGACGAATCGTTGACCAAGCGTAGATAAAAAGCCGCCAATTAACCGCCCGTGTTCATTTCTTTTTGAGGCGATAACCGATCGAACATCCTTCTGTTGTTCATATCTTCATCCGCTAAAAATATTAAATCAAATAACAGAAATGAAGTTTTACAAAATATTAATATTTTGTTTCAAACAGCGGTCATGTTTCCATGCACTTTCGATTCTCAACGATGCGATAAGCGAACTGTAAGTTGTTTACAAATGAGCGAGCTAAGCAGTGAAAAAGAAGACTTTTAAATTTGCATTGGTTGTCGCAGTTGAGACTTCTATGTGATAGTTAACACTACAGGGGCATATGAAAGGCGACCCCGACCAAAGGACATTAGCATTTGACCTTTTATTGAGATATTCGGCAAATAAGTTACTGTGTCAACCAATCAGATTTGGTTTGTAATCCGAACCTTTTTTGACAGCAACTAAGTTCCTCAACAAACCAATGGCATGAAGGAAACACCACAAAGTTATTTATAAAATTTAGGTTCGTCTGTTTTATTGAACTCGACACGAAAGTTAATTTCCTGTACTGCACTATCATTTGTCTTAAATTATGATTCCAGTGGCAGATGAAGGTACATTTTATGTTATCGAACCGTGCACATCTGTACATTTTATTTCACTCTATTCAAAAATTATGGCGGGATGGGCTTTTAAAAAAATATATTTTATGCGAAAATTCAGGGCACGCACGTTAAATCAAAAACGTACGAAATGTTTTGAAATTCTCATCGGCCCAATTTCATTAGCACTGCTTTCGTGACCCCGGATCGTTGGGCAAAGGGTCTGGCAAGCGCAACTGAGATATCATTTGGGAACTAAATTCTTCATTGAACCAATGAGAAAGGAAATTACATGTCAGAAAAACTCGTAGACGAATCGTTGACCAAGCGTAAATAAAAAACCGCCTTTTAATCGCCCGTGATGCGGTGCTCGTTTCTTTTCAAGGCGATAACCGATGGAATATTCTTCTGTTATTCATATCTCCAGCTAAGAAAAACATTTAATCAAGAAACAGAAATGAAGTTTTATAAAATATGTTAAAAAAAAAAAACAGCTGAAGACTTTGGTTGTCCCAGTTGAGTTTGTATGTGACAGCGGCATTGCAGGGACATACGAAATGCGAGCCAGACTGCAGGACTTTGGTATTTAACCTTTCATCCCTTCACACTGGATTCTCCCGAAAACCGGTCAATAATGTGAATTGCAACAATGGCGTTACAAATGCAAGATTTTTGTGTACAGTGTATCATGTATACTAAAAGGTGAAGCAAAATACTCTTACTAAGAGAAACCGAATTTATACCGTCACTTGCAAGATGAAGTAATTACTTGAAATCAACAAGCTAAATTACATTCTAAAAACACACAGTGCTCACCATTGAGATCAGAGTTGTTGCCTTTCGAATGCTTTTTACTTAACATGACAACACACAGCATAATACTGTATTCAGGAAATGCATGAAGAAAAATGAACAACGACACCTCCTGAAAGGGGAAATCGTGAGGTTATCCTTATGTAAAAACAATTTTCCCAACTAACAATTTAAAAAAAATCTAAGAATTAAACATTCACTCTTACAACTTAATTAAAGATATGTAGATTGCTAATCACTTACCTTGCCAATTTCGTCTTGACTCATTGAAACTGACGATTTTCCATGGGGTATTCCACGCCAAACTCTTCCTTTTGACAGAATTTAAACGGTACATCCAGTTTCCATTTTTTCAAGTCAAGGCGTCGTTTCCCTCCTTGAAGACACCATCGGCAAGAGCTTTACTCGCTTCGCGCCATTTTGTCATTTTTGGCGGGGAAGCGATGAGCATTGGCGGCTGTGTTGCCTAAAATACACTCTCCATCGACATCAGTCCAGATTTACATAGTCTTTACCACGCAAACAAGCCAACAGATCAGAGTAATTGAAAACAGAGTATAGCTCCCAAGATGTCTTTTTCAATCCTGTCACTGAGTTCTTTGTGAGAATTCTCTCTTTGCTCGAAAGCGAAAAGAAAGAACTCATGAGACTTCCTATTGTTATCGGTTATGTATTGTTTGTTGTAATCCCAAGTGGCATAACTGCTAGTTGATAGGCCAAACCGGTAACTAGTTTCAAGATTGCACGAACCATTAAGTGGCACGTGTAACACAATGTCAAACTGATTACTTTATGTTGACATACAAGACAAACACCAGTGAACATTCCGTTTGTGCAATGCTTTTCAGACCGGTAGTGCACTGTCGTAGAAGCAATTAGAATTGGTTCAACTTTTAAAACGTTTTACGTCTTTTTTGGCATAAATTTTTGAGGGTCTTTCAGACACCAATAATTTTCAGTCACGGAAATAACAAAACAACCTTGAGTAGAATTATACGATTTCCCTTACTCCATTAAAAGAAATTAATGCTTCTGGTGTGAGGAAAACACATACCAGCACCAGAGGATGAGGGATGTATGCCTCAGGATGCAGACGGCAGAGCGGCAGAATTACCGGGGTATGGGGAGACATGGGGGAAGGTGCGCTCTATCTACAGTTGCTTAAGATCTTCAAAATATACGTTACTATATATCGAAAAGAAAAGAGATGACTATGTCAATGGAAACATTCAAAGTGTCGAATAGCGTTGGTGTTACTTTTGTAAGCGATGATAACGATGTTGACGCCAAGGTTGTTTTGGAAAGTGACGAGGACTTCATCTTAGGCAGGACCTGATCTCAGTAACACAACTAGAAAGCACACTGGTCAATGACGATGAAAATATCATGGGTGTTTGACAATAAGTTGCCGTCGTGTGGCAATATCTCGCGTCGAGATTACAACGTTGATATTTTGTTTGAAAGCGATGAAGTATCCTGCGTGTAGACGTCTCCTATTTCCTTTGTTGCACTCGGAAATAGGAGACGTCTGCCCACAGGCTAGCGATGAAGAAGAACCAGAAGAAAATACCCTGTTACTACTGCCACACCTGCGAAGGATCTCTAATGATGCAAATTTACACAGTTGTGATGATCTAGTGACAGAGATATATGTTCACAAGCTATAATCTAATTTTTCACCTATAATTATTGGTACAGGTATAAAGCTGGGATCGCTTACAATATGTTCAGCTCTTACTTGTCTTCCTTGATGTTGTCCTTTAACAGTGCATTATCATTATGTTTTTAGAGGTACAGATCTGCAATAGATATACAAATAAGAACCGGGCTCGTGCTTGAGAGCCACCTAAAGGATAGTCTGAATCAGCGTCAATTTTTCAACAAATTCATAGCTACTTCCAAGCGCATGCTGTTGACTTCTTCCTGAATTAATAGGAAACAAGATATATTCAAGAGATTAGAAGCCCAGTGGAGATTTACTGTTTCGCAATTGCTCTGCGTTTGTAAAAATTCTCAAAAGCGTTGAGAACTTTTCAGGACCGAAAAGGCACTTAACCGTGAATATTCTATGAAGCTCGCCTTTCTTTAAACATGTCAGTTTCAAGACTAGAAAGGTCAATGGTCATTGCAAGGTTTTATGCTTCGCGAAATCTTCGCTTTTCACTGTACAGAAGAGAATAGAGCACGCGAAGAGACTACAAAGGAGCTTGTACATAAATTATCCAGCAAAGGTCTTCCCGACCCAAGAATTTGTAATACAGATTAAGAAACTAAAAT
>OX421458.1:25399017-25406517 GCA_949126865.1 Montipora capitata | reverse complement strand
TTCTATAAGCTAGGACTCTACCTTTTCCCTTTAAAGGTTCGCGTGTTGTTTTCGTGACTCACTTTCCCCCGGAATCTCAAAGCCACCGATCCCTTTCCATATCACCGCCACATCACGCATAAAAACCAGCCGTTTCTGTACTTCCTCCTTGGTTTCTTCTCAGTTAAAAACAACCACCTGCCCTTCTCTCTAAAAATGTTACAGTATTATTCCGAGCATCCTTTCTCACCAAACGACAAACGTATTTTAGGACTCTGCCAAACCTTACAGCGACCCACTCTTCTGATATCTATTTAGTAGTAGAGAATAAAGAAAAGAAACTTGGTTAAATTCTAAAAATAAAATTGAATTGAACCAAGAGACTTTGTTCATTAATGTGAAGACGTCTTATCAAACGGGTTTTTATACATAAACCGTGCAACGACGCTGTCCATATATTTTTCTGTGGATAAGTCAAATTGTTTGTCATCCACTAAATAAATGGACGAGAGAACGCCCTTTCAGCACTTACTACCGCTTCCTAGAACAGCGGCAGTTGCACATTGATGAAAGCAAAAAGACTGAGGTACTTAACTGTTTCTCTCGTTTCAGCGGATTTCTCTTTTTCCCGTGCAGATAATTCCTTTCTCATTTTCCCCTCGTCCTGTGAGTGATAAGTCCTGTTGCATGTACTATCGAAAACATCTACGTTATTAAGTCTTGGCTTCGCCCTTGCGTAGCGACTCTCCAGCCGCACCACTGTAATCCACACGGTTTTCGTTTCCAACGTAACGAGAACGGTGAGGCGGAGATGTCCTACAGGTCTTGGGCGAAGTCAGCCAGGAAGAAATGGCTTCCTATGGAGGGGTCGATCATCATACTTAGGCAAATACCGCCAAGTAAACCCGCGAAATGTCCCACAGTAAAACAAATCAAAGATTCCGTGGAAAAACTCCGTATAAGGATGACAACGGCTCAAATAGAATGGTGGGAAGGCATGGCGGACAGGGAGGCAGAAAAAAGAGAGCAGCGCTGCGGGGAGTCCCTATTTGCAGACGATTACGGCAAAGCCTGCGGATCATTTGATTGATTTGATTTTAAATTCCAACAAGCTAACCCAGATTCTGAAGAAGATGAGGAGTATGGCATGAGGACAGAAAAGCTGTTGAAATTAATTGCCAGAAAAGAAAACCAGATTCCGGTAAGTTAGCTACTGCCGTACGAAAGGCCGAGGAACTCTGCCCACGTCACCTTTTATTGGAGACGTGATATAGAATGACTAACGCATCTACGTCGCTACTCCAGCAGGGCTCGTAACCCAGTTTGGAACCCGCAAAACCTTAAGCTTTGTCCGAATATTCGTGTTGTACTTAATTTGCTGCTTTGAAACTGACTTCTGCGGTTGTTGTCAGCGGGGGGTAATTGTAGTCTCCGAGTAAAAAGACTAAGATCTTTCTTGAAAAACTGCATCACCTAAATCATCACAACAGTGTATCATTAGAGGTCCTTCGAAGGTGTGGCAGTAACAGGACTTTCCTGAGGCGTACATCCCTCATCCTTTGGTGCTGGTATGTTTCCCTCACACCAGAAGCATTAATTTTTTTAATGGGGTGAGGGGAATCGTATAATTCTACTCAAGGATTTTTGTTATTTCCGTGACTGAAAATAATTGGTCTCTGAAAGATCCTCTAAACCTTATGCCCAAATAGACGAAACCGCTTCTTACGACAGTGCACTACCGGTCTGAAAAGCATTGCACAAACGGAATGTTCACTGGTGTTTGTCTTGTATGTCAACATAAAGTAATCGGTTTGACATTGTGTTACACGTGCCACTTGATGGTTCGTGCAATCTTGAAACTAGTTACCGGTTTGGCCTATCAACTAGCAGTTATGCCACTTGGGATTACAACAAACAATACATAACTGATAACAATAGGAAGTCTCATGAGTTCTTTCTTTCGCTTTCGAGCAAAGACAGAATTCTCACAAAGAACTCAGTGACAGGATTGAAAAAGACATCTTGGGAGCTATACTCTGTTTTCAATTACTCTGATCTGTTGGCTTGTTTGCGTGGTAAAGACTATATGTAAATCTGGACTGATGTCGATGGAGAATGTATTTTAGGCAACACAGCCGCCAATGCTCATCGCTTCCCCGCCAAAAATGACAAAATGGCGCGAAGCGAGTAAAGCTCTTGCCGATGGTGTCTTCAAGGAGGGAAACGACGCCTTGACTTGAAAAAATGGAAACTGGATGTACCGTTTAAATTCTGTCAAAAGGAAGAGTTTGGCGTGGAATACCCCATGGAAAATCGTCAGTTTCAATGAGTCAAGACGAAATTGGCAAGGTAAGTGATTTGCAATCTACATATCTTTAATTAAGTTGTAAGAGTGAATGTTTAATTCTTAGATTTTTTTTAAAGTGTTGGTTGGGAAAATTGTTTTTACATAAGGATAACTTTACGATTTCCCCTTTCAGGAGGTGTCGTTGTTCATTTTTCTTCATGCATTTCCTGAATACAGTATTATGTTGTGTGTTGTCATGTTAAGTAAAAAGCATTCGAAAGGCAACAATCTGATCTCAATGGTGAGCACTGTTTTTTTAAAAATGTAATTTAGCTTGTTGATTTCAAGTAATTACTTCATCTTGCAAGTGACGGTATAAATTCGGTTTCTCTTAGTAAGAATATTTTGCTTCACCTTTTAGTATACATGATACACTGTACACAAAAATCTTGCATTTGTAACGCCATTGTTGCAATTCACATTATTGACCGGTTTTAGCGAGAATCCAGTGTGAAGGGATCAAAGGTTAAATACCAAAGTCCTGCAGTCTGGGTCGCATTTGACGTATGTCCATGAAATGCCGCTGTCACATACAAACTCAACTGGGACAACCAAAGTCTTCAGCTGTTTTTTTTTTTAACATATTTTATAAAACTTCATTTCTGTTTCTTGATTAAATATTTTTCTTAGCTGGAGATATGAATAACAGAAGAATATTCGATCGGTTATCGCCTTGAAAAGAAACGAGCACCGCATCACGGGCGATTAAAAGGCGGTTTTTTATTTACTCTTGGTCAACGATTCGTCTACGAGTTTTTCTGACATGTAATTTCCTTTCTCATTGGTTCAATGAAGAATTTAGTTCCCAAATGATATCTCAGTTGCGCTTGCCAGACCCTTTGCCCAACGATCCGGGGTCACGAAAGCAGCGCTAATGAAATTGGGCCGATGAGAATTTCAAAACATTTCGTACGTTTTTCATTTAACGTGCGTCCCCTGAATTTTCGCATAAAATGTATTTTTTTAAAAGCCCATCCCGCCGTAATTTTTGAATAGAGTGAAATAAAACGTACAGATGTGCACGGTTCGATAACATATAAAATGTACTTTTATCCGCCATTGGAATCATAATTTAAGACAAATGATAATGCAGTACAGGAAATTAACTTTCGTGTCGAGTTCAATAAAACAGACGAACCTAAATTTTATAAATAACTTTGTGGAGTTTCTTTCATGCCATTGGTTTGTTGAGGAACTTAGTTGCTGTCAAAAAAGGTTCGGATTGCAAACCAAATCTGATTGGTTGACACAGTAACTTAGTTGCCGAATATCTCAATAAAAGGTCAAATACTAATGTCCTTTGGTCGGGGTCGCCTTTCATATGCCCCTGTAGTGTCAACTATTAAATACAAGTCTCAACTGCGACAACCAATGCAAATTTAAAAGTCTTCTTTTTCACTGTTTAGCTCGCTCATTTGTAAACAACTTACGGTTCGCTTATCGCATCGTTGAGAATCGAAAGTGCATGGAAACATGACCGCTGTTTGAAACAAAATATTAATATTTTATAAAACTTCATTTCTGTTATTTGATTTAATATTTTAGCGGATGAAGATATGAACAACAGAAGGATGTTCGATCGGTTATCGCCTGAATTGTTTTGCCACATGTCAGTGATAAAAATAATTTCCTTTCTCATTGGTTCAATGGAGAACTTAGTTCCCAAATGTTGATATTTGATATCTCAGTTGCGGTTGCCAGACGCTTTGTTCAACGATCTGAGGTCACGAAAGCAGCGCTAATGAAATTGGGCTGATCAGATATTTTAAAACATTTTGTACGTTTTTTTAATTTAACGAGCGTGCCCAGAATTTTCGCTTAAAATGTACTTTTTACAAAGCCGATCCCACACACTTTGAGTAAAGAGAAATGAAATATACAGAAGTACACGCTTCGCTTAAAAAGACAAATATTTCTGTACTTTCATTGTAATCCTAATTGGAGAAAAATGCAATATTGATAATGAAATATAACAGTTGCTTTCAGGAAATTATAAATGAATCACCCGTTGTTGTCTATCCTTTTGGGTATCGAGTTAAATAAAACAGATGAACCTAAATTTAGAAATAACGTTTGTATTTTCTTTCATGCCATTGGTTTGTTGAGGAACTTAGTTGCTGTCAAAAAAGGTTCGGATTACAAACCAAATCTGATTGGTTGACCCAGTAACTTAGTTCCCAAAGATCTCACTTAAGATGTATCTACAATCTGATTGGTTTCTTCAGGAACTAAGATACTGAAAATTTCAAGTACATTTTTAAATGGGGAAGTACATTTTTAAATGGAGATCTGTTAATAGAGAACAACGTTGTTGTTACAAAACATTGTCTGGAAGGGGCTTTTTTTTCCAAATCTGTAAAATGAAGCCAAGATTGAAGCCACAGGCAAACTTTTTTTTTTAAAGCCATCCGAAACCATGCAAGTTTATCCACGACTGCAAGTAACAATGTGAAAAATTACTGTAGGAATTATTTAAATAAACATAACAAAGTGCTCTGTCATAGGATCCAAGAAACTATTGCCAATTTCAGTGTATTTCAAAGTTAAAGTTGTAATAACTGCTTATTTCTACCAGTGAAGTGAAGGCACTTGTGTAGTACTTCAAAAATTAAGTTACAGCTGTAGGTTAAAGTTAACGGGAAGGGAAAAAGACACTTCCTAATGATTATAAAAGTAATAATAATTATTGGTATTAATGTATTTCCTTGCATTCCTGTACTTACATGTACCTGAAATCCTGCCATTTAACAATCATTCGCTTAAGGCGAGGTGAATAATAATTATGTTTCAGCATATTTACAGAGGCGATTATTTGAAAAATATGCATTGTCTTTAACACAATTAATTTCTTCATCTGTCACCTCGACAAAATGTTCAGCTTTCGGCCATTTTGAAAACCCCGCTTAGCTGATTATTGCATAATAATCACCTCATCAGCAACCAATCAGTGCAGAGAATTTTCAATAATCACCTATGTAATTATACTAATAATTATTTGTATATACAGTACAATCAATTTTGAAAAATTAAAGACAGATCTCTTTCTAGTATTCACCTTCTTTTTCACTTCCTTTATACAGAAGCTCAAGATACATGTGAACAAACATTGGATACAGAACCATGGCTAACTCAGGCTGGAAAAACAAGTCACAACAGAATACTGCATTTCCTTCACTGCCATGGTAAAAGAAGAAGATACTATTCACATTAATTGAGAGCATGGTGTTATGGCTGTTGGTGGCTGATATTGAAAGGGTTCATATGCAACCTACATGTATATGCTGGGACTCAGATAACAGCAACACTGCTCTGACTTCTAAAAGCACTTAATGTCAACTGACAAGAGGCAACTAGTGGGCCTTTTTCGCACGGCCGCTATATTGGCCATATACATTAGATTTTGTCCCTGAGCATCGAGTTGAAATATTTGGGAACGAGTTTTGGTGAGGCAAAAAAAAAGCTTTCAATCCCTCAGGACTCAACATGGCCGCTGTGTGATTAAGGCCTCTTGACTACCTACAAAGCATGACACTTCTGTCCAAAAATGCCTCTTATTAGATGCAAGCTCAATTTTGTTAAATTTCATTAATTAAAATGTCATTCAACCCTAGCCTGTGCAGCCAGTGTTTACATGGATTTTCAATGCTTTGGCCATAAAAAATGGAGCAAGACATAGGCCACTTTCGAAAATTCTGTAATACTCTTTTTCTCCACCCAACTTTTGCATAAGCATTGTTCCCAGTTTCTCTTGGGACTTGCAGTGGTCCCAAGAGAAAACAAAACAATGCTTATGTAAAATTTGTGGGGACAAACAAAGAGTATTATGGTATTTTCGAAACTGGCCTATTTCCAGGCCGCACGAAAAATGGAGCGAGCCAAAACATGTCTCGTTGCACAGCCATAACTTCGAAAGTCTTCCATGTTCCTTGCACAGAAACGCTTGCTACACAAGCTAATTATCAACCCTTTCATACCTAAACTAGCCCCCTTAAATGACTGAGATCATCTGGTGTTTTGAGGTGTTAGACAGAGTAAAATCTATAAGAATAATAATACTCTTAGGAGAGGAGGAGTTCAAGGCTTTTTGGATGGACTGCGATGTTGTTAATGCTCCCACCACTGAACCTACATTGACAAGTACAATAATATTGTTTGGTGTTAGATTAAAATCTATAAACTTATTAAAGTGCCCCTGTCACCAAAAAATCAATTGTTATTTTTCTTTGGATTTCAAAACTATGTTAACTAAACACTAGGCAACCAAAGTTTTAAGCTTCAATTTCAAAAAGGCACCCGTTTATTGTAACCCATTCACACCTCACAGTCGCCCTATGATGCCTCCCATTGGTACGTAAAATCGTCTTGTGTTAGACAGAGTAAAATCTATTAAGACTCACTCTCAGGGGTCAATGGGTTACATAACTATTTAATGGTCCACCATTACTCAAGATCTTGAAAGAGCTGGATCGAGGAGAAAATGATGCAAAGGCTAGTTTAAGAATCATTGCAATGCGTGTGTACGCCACATAATTAATATGCAGCATGGGAGTTTTGGACTTTCTGACTTTTAAACTGAAGTTTTGCATACATAATAAGCTGCATTCACACACTGAAATTTTAAGCTAGTGAGCCTTTGACGTCACTTTTCCCTGGATCCAACCCTCTGAGGTCCAATCGGTCAATACTGAACCTGAGCAATGGCGGACCATGAAATCCAAAACTTACACTCAAAGTAAACCGCCTTCGGATGAAAATCAAAGCTCAAAATTTTGCCAGTCAGGTGTTAAGCAAACACACTTTCAAAATCTGAAGAAAAAAAGGAAGTGATTTTTCTTTTTTATCACAGGGGAGTGAGACTTCATACATTTTACTTTGTCTAACACCAGATGATTTTACTAGTCAGCAGCAGCAATGGGGCCCGGTGGTTCAGGAGTCAATAAGTTAAGAATTTTTGCAACATTTATTTTAGTTACAGGAACACTTAAGTGATTTTTGTAGGGACAGGTGATGTGAACGAAAGGAACACTTTGTGACATTTATCATACAGAACGTGCATCACCCTATCCCATATTTATGGACATGTACTGTACCTGAAATATGACAGAGCTGAATTCAGGAACATCAGAGACAAATGCAGAAAGGATTCAGGGCACAAATTGTCATGGGTCGAAATT
>OX421458.1:25339017-25391517 GCA_949126865.1 Montipora capitata | reverse complement strand
GTTGTCGTTACACTACCTAGTTGCGTTACACTCTACTCTTAGTTTAAATAGTGGAATAGTGACATTAACTCTCCAAACAGTGAAGCATCTGTGTCAAATGATGGCAAGATACCGGGTTTTCGTAAGTTTCTTTTTCTGTCAAGTGTTATAAAGTTTGACAATAAATGAGCGAAGTCAAAACAAAGATCACAATTGCCCAAACTCTTGAGGTTGACCATTGTTTCTGCAAAAATTTACTCTCCAAGACGAGGTTATTTATCACCAGGTAATTCCATCAGTTTGGAAATAGCAGCTACTTTATTATTCATCGGCGTCACAATTTTTTGCTGATTTTGGGGCTCATTTTTTTTAAAACTCAAGCACGCTTCCAACAGACCTGTTTCTTTTCGTGAACCTTTCCTGCTTACAAAGCAATACTAAAAATATCCTCCCGTATCACATTTCAACCTTAAGCTCGAAAATTCAATACACAACATGGTATTATAATTCACAAAGGCAGAAAATATCACAGAATCCTTTTCCAGCGAAACATTTTATTGAAACAAACAACATAAGATGCACTAAAACGCCATTCGCGTTGCAATGACTTCGACGCCATTGCTGGTTAACGAGAATAACAAACTCACGAGGCAGAATGTGTATTTATATTTTAATTAAGTTAGCACAACAGAAAGACGCTAACCTCATTTTGACACGAAAATGCTTTACTATTGCCATAAAAACTATCCAGTTAAGCTCGCATATTATAAAACATGATGAATTCATAAAGGCCACCTTTTCCAGGGAACAATTTTTTGAAACAAACAACATATTCGCTATTAGAGGCAAAAACCCCTTCCTATTTCATTACGTGCGTGAAGAGAAAAAACTCAGTCGTGTCAAATATGTGCAATATTACAACAAACTAAAATTTCAGGATCAAACCGTTTCCATGAAGAACCTTTTCCTTGAATAATGAAGCACAAAATAGACGACAAGCTTTCTTTCAAATAATTCTTGGCTGTCACATTTCCAATTTTTTTTTTTATCTGAAGACTGTGCAGAGTTGATCACAGATCCACTTAAGGTGTTCGATTCGTTCTTTGTCTTTGTTGAACCCATCAGTTACCAGAGAATTTTCCATTTGGTTTCAGTTTTCTACATAACAGCACACTTGGTAAAATATTAGAAATGCAACTCACTTTCATTTCGGCTCGACGGGCGACAGATTGTTGTCGAAGTCCATTACTCGTCGCTTTTAAGATTCCACCACCTGTCTCGTTCAGTATCCAATTGACTTGCCATTATTGAGCTTCATAAGGGTATATTTTGTTCAAAGATCCACTAAAACGCCATTCGCATTGCATGACTTTCGACGCCATTGCTGGTTAAGTTTATCATTCTACTGTGTCCACCAGAGAAATCTAAGCATTTCCACTACCCTCTCCATCCTAAGAAAATACGAGCAGAAGGCTCTATGCACAAAGATACCACTTAGCAGGGGAGTGACAGGCAAGACTTTTACCGACACGGAAAAAGAAAAAAAATAAAATAAAATAACACCGAACAAATGCCACCCACTTTCCGACTGGGATTGCCATACGGCAACCCAGAAAAAAAAAAAAGGCGTCAGACCATGTGCTTTTACTCTCACCTACCTCCTCATGTAATATAAACGAATGTTCGCTAATCTGTGTACTACAGGACTGATCCTGTAAGGACATGCAATGCACGCGTGCTGGCTCGCATTTTTCTCGGGATCTCTGTGCTATCGTCTAACTCTTCTTATATACAGGGTATAGTGCTTATCTCCAGAAACACTTGGGTTTTCCACTGATGTCTCCCTAATTTATATGAATGAAAAAGGATTGGCTGGATTGTCAAATTGTTGGGTCTTTGCATTGAAACTTTGTAAGCTTCATTCAAATTTCTCCAAACCAGAGTCAGCGGTCGAAATGTCTTAACGATTGACCTCTTGGTTACTAAAATGCGATCTTTTTGGATTTATCTACTCTATACCGGATATCTCTTTCGCCGAAAGGAAAAAGCATATTGGATAGGGCTCGCCTTTGTTTACACATATAACGTTTTTGGTTTAGTTTCTGCAACTTAAAATGAATCGTCATGGCAAAAACCTTATATTTCAATAGAAAATAAAAAATAATTACATGAAAATGCTTCAGTTGAAAAGATTAAAAATGAACAAATCATTTTTCTTTGTCTGATAAAACAGAAAAATTTACCTCCATTACTGATGGTGATAAGCTAACGAGTTTGGATACAGTGCGAGCCAGCAAGCCAGAAATCCCTGATCCCAATAACCGCAAGCTACCTAAGGAACTGTAGACTAACTACAGTGCTAACTAGGCTAGCCAATGCATAATTTAGGCTAACCGTAATGGCTTGCATGACTCCTATGACTTGGAGCCATGTGAGCCGAGCAAGCAAGAAATCCCTTATTCCATTATAAGGGCAAACTACCTAAGCTAACTGTAGGCCAACCGGTGTGCTTTTTAGGCTAACCAGAGCGTTATTTAAGCCAATCAATGTGTTATTTTAATAGGCTAACCAGAGTTGCTCGCTGGCTTGCAGATTATCCGGAATGGTTGCAGTTTTGCTGGGATTTTGTAAAGCCCCCCCCAGAAATGATGAAATAGCTTTGCAACATTTTTTTTTCTTGCTTGCAGTGGTGCAAGAATTTTTTTCTCTTTCATTTGTGCGGCATGCAATTTTTTTCTTCCAACAAGCGCTTGCAAGAAATTTTTTTCAAAATCACCCATTCCCCCCCCCCTCTCAAGAGTTAAATGGTCGGCCCCTATCGGCCCCTAATGTTGTATAGTAGAAGCATAAAATAGTATTGTTGCATTTTAAATCTGCAGGTATTGTAGAGTTTTAAGTTTTATTGTAAGTGTGTAAATTGAAAAAGAAAAATCGTCAGACCATGTACTTTTACTCTCACCTACCTCCTCATGTAATATAAACGAATGTTCGCCACTCTGTGTAATACAGGACTGATCGATCCCGTGAGGATATGCAATACACGCGTGCTTGCACGTATTTTTCTTGGGTCCTCTGTGCAATCGTCTAACTTTTCTTATATACAGGGTCAGCGGTCGAAGTGTCTTAACGCTTAACATTGACCTCTTGGTTACTAAAATGCGATCTTTTTGGATATAGCTACTCTATACCGGATATCTCTTTCGCCGAAAGGAAAAAGCATATTGGATAGGGCTCAGTTTTGTTTACACATATAACGTTTTCGGTTTAGTTTGTGCGACGCCCCGGGGGGAAGGGGGGGGGGGAGTACTCCCTTATAAGGGCTTAATGGGGACGTGCGGCCAGCCAGGGTATGTTTTTCGGGATTTTTGTCTTGAACAGGGTCAGGGTATGGGGGGCCGCGCCGCACCTCCCCACCCAGGGATATATCAAGAACCCCTCCTCCCCCTCCCCCTCCCCCCCCCCCCCCCCCCCCGGGGTGCGACGGATGGACTCTGCGTCGCTTCAACTTAAAATGAATCGTCATGCATCGGATAGGTTTCTGTGCATATTAAAAAACTCATTTTGTAAGCCAGGCAAAAGTCGTCGACACGGAGCGAGTATTGGAACTCTTGCCCTCTGTGTCTTTAAAAAATTCCGTTTCAGACATCATAGCTTTGAAAATTATTTTCTTGTTCTCTTTTTGAGAACATGTTAAAGCCGAGCTTTCCAGAATGAGCAAATCATAATTTATTTTCCTGTAAGAGGTGAATGAATTGAAATCCACTTATTATATTTATTCATTTATTTTTGGTTTAGGTCCTTTTCGCCATTGCGGCATTGCCTCATTATCACTAATTCGTGATGTCCTTGCACCCTTATCGTGACGAGGAGTTAAATCATTTCAAGTGTTTGGCTCTGGTTTTAAATGAATTCCCAAAGGCCTTACGTCAGACTTTCAAGACGATGTGGGACACCACCATTGGGCATCGCCCTGGATACCAGCTTTGGAATGACTCCGCTGCTGTGAGAAATCTCTTTTTCTCTGAAGAGGGAGGGAAAACCAAAGTTCCTACCCACCAGTCATACAATGAATGGGATTGCACTGCCTTGTTCCAGGCTACTATCTTTGCAAAGTCCTTCAGCATGCATCACACAACACTTAGTGATTTGTATGTGAAGCCCCGAGCTGTTCCGCATGGAAGTTTCCATGGATCTGTGTTGAGCCCATCAGGAAATAATGCCGAGACCTTTGCACTAGCCATTGATCAGCTTCGGCGTTTGAGAAATATGGTTTGTCATTCCTCTCGCTTGGAGATGGACAAAGCAACATTTGACCAGAACATTCAGTATGCTAATGAAGCGTTCAAAGCTCTGGGAATTTCAACTGCGTCGACTGATGCCATTGGAAGTTTAACTGCATCTGACTTTCCAACAACAGAAGTCCGTAAGTTGGAAGAGAAGGTAAAGAAAGAGAATCAAGCATACATAAAATGTTTAGAGAGCAGAAATGCAGATATGGAAGAGATTAGGGATTTCTTAACAGCCATAAAACAGAACGTGCAGATCCTCGCTGCTGACAAAGAAGAGGTCGCTAGGTTGGAACAGATGATCGAAGACTGGAAAACAGAGCAAAGGGAATGCAATTTGGCAGCCGAAAAGGTTTGTACAAGGGTAGAGGAGCATATTACTTCAGCTGTGGAGGAATTGAGGATGAAACTAGAAGAGAATGCAAGCAAAGACGATATCATTGCGTTAGAGAATGAGATCCATGAGCTAAAAAAGAGGCAAGAGGAAAGGGATAGAGAAGCGGGAAACACAGGTAAGAAGTCAAGCCTATTTTGAAAAACAGCAGGGATAGCAGTAGGCATGACAAAACACATAATTTTTGACCGGAAGAAGATTTCATTTATTTATTAGAACACTGTACAATCCCCGAAACTGTGACGTCAAAACAAGAACGCAATTTTAGGAATGAAAAGTTTGTTCTTTTGTCTACTTTCATTATTGCAAGCAAATATAGCACATCTCAGAAACAGTTTCAGCAACTTCCGAATCTAAAAGAAAGAAACTTCGGGCCCCGGAAAAATTTAATTATCGTAAATGACGTCACAGTTCTGCTATCCCCAGTCTCCCTACCAGTGCAGTTTTGTACCCCACTGGAAGTGAAAGTTTTGATTAGGACACGGAAGGAAAATGGGTATGGAATTTTTCTAATTGTTTTCATCTCAGAAAACCATGACGTTTCGAAAGAAAAATCTGACGTATACACTTAAAATAAAAATAAACGAAACCGTTAGATATTAAATTTTGTACCACAGCTAAGCTAATCAGAGCCATGGGTCAATTTGTGAGATGACATCACAAACAACTTTGCTTTCATTTCCTTTCTGCAGTGCAGAGAAGTTTTGTTCGGTTACGTCATCTCTGGAACGTGACCAATTTTGGATCTGTGTTGATTTGACATGAGTTTCTTTGACTTCTACAATAGGGAATTTCAGCAAGAAGACGGCTACGGCAACGAAATGTCACTCCAAAATATAATTAGCGCTAACGAAAGTATTTTGCGATTATTCTGTCTTGTTCAGGTTGTAAAATACGGGAAAACTATTCCGCTTTAACTGGATGGGGTCTAGATCTGTTACTAACGAGAATTACACTGTTGAGCAAGCTAAAACTGAGCCCTGATGTCCAACAGCATACCATTTTCTATCAAAACACTAAATAGAAATCAATTTAAAAGCGAACTAAAGAATAAACTCCTTCAAATCCTGAAAAAGGAGGACGATTACAGAAGAATTTGTGATATACGAGTACAATTCTCAAAATCATAACATTGTATATTACTCCCAATATTGACTTCCCGCCCTCACTCAGTCTCACTCTGGATATAAACTACACGAACAACAACAACAACAATAACAACAGCAAAAAGTTTATTTGTACCACACGTGAATGAGGATACAGGAAATAAATTATAGACTTACGAAAGGTACAATGCCCCCTAGAAAATAACTAAGAAGCTGATCTAGCTAGGAGGCAGGATAAATAATTTTACGTCTAAAGGAAAAAAATCGATTCATCGAGGCACAAATATAATGATAAAAGATAGGCAAACAAAGAGAAAGACAACAGAAAAAAAAAGAAGAAGATGTCACTTCAGATGGACTGGAGTAAAGAGGAAGTATAAATAAAAAAACTACATTGCTTCTAAGTTTGTTCTTTGAATATCATTTATGGGACTTTCAAATTTTCTTTTTTCCTCCTTTGCCCGCCTCGAATAGCACTCGCCAACTGCGGGCAAAAGCTCTGTAAGTTAGAAATTTTTAGATCTAATAAAGCATTGTTTTTGTTGGGGTATGAACCGGTTGTAAAATAAAAATAGAAAATGAATGGTTCATTGTTATATGCGCACGTTGTCGTAGGCTCAGTCTCGAGCCGTGGGTGTCTCGGTGCGCCCGCGATCCTACGGCTGGAGACTGAGCCCAACGTTGTCACTACAACCTAAAATTTGGGGATTTCACGTTGTTGTTTTGTGGAGTGCGGCAAAAAATGCACGGAAATTCGTGCTGCACGTGCAAAGAAACGCACGGAAAGCCGTGCTTCACGTGCAGCACGAGTATTTTTCCTTTTTTAACCAATCATATTCCTGCTTTGTGGCGTTGTCGTTTCCGCAGCCGTCGTGTTTGCTTAGATGAGGGACCTTTAGATTCTGGGACGAGAACGAGTACGAGTTTTGACTGTTTGTTTTTAGCGAAAATACTAAGAAATTTATAACCCGTACGATTAATCTTACTCTTTGTTAACAGTGTAGGTTTCTCAGTTATTCTTATTGCTGTTACCTGGGCCTTTTTGCTGATTGAAAAATGCCAAAACTGCTGCCGAGTTGTTGACTTGTTTTGACACGAACGGCATTTTTGCAAAACCTCGTACTAAAATGACGACATTAACACGTTTTTCCCGCCAAAATGACGCTGATTGGCGCGTGCTCGCTGTTATTCTATGAGAAAATTTTGTATCGTTCTCGTCCTAGAATCTAAAACTCTCTATTAACCAATGCATTGAAACTAAGGAACGGGAAAATGTCTGCTGTGGGTTATCCTAATCAGGAATAACATTTAGGTTGTGTGTACAAGGTTAAAGATATTGTTTGTTCTTGCTTCTTGACATTAGGGCCGTTTATACGAGAGAAAATAAGCCGCCGCGTACATAATACGCGAAAGGAACTATTTATACGAGTATAAACTCCCAGGCCAGGATAAGCCGCGGCTTGAGAGACCCGTGAACGTAGATTTTGTACCATTTATACGGGGTGTTCGCGTCTTATGTAAGCCGCGGCCAGAATAAGCCGCGGCTTATTTTCTCTCGTATAAACGGCCCTAATGTTTCTTCAGTTTATAGTCTCGAAGGGGCCACGGATATCCAAAAAAATAAGCAATGTCTACTTTGTGTTTTACTTTTGCATTACAAAGACATCAAGCCAACAGTCGCAAGATCTTGTCTTCCTTCAATGGTTCCAAACTTCACTGGCCGACAGAGTGAATGCCAAGAGATCGTGGATCTCGTGAGTTCCCAAGATACCCGACTTGTGACCATCTGGTTTGCAATAGCGGCGGGGCACCAACTGCAGTATCGAGGCTTTCCTGTTTGTTTCCTTTCATTACGAGGACTTCAGACAAAGGGAGATCTGACATCAAAGCTTTTCAGCCTCGTAAGGCAACCCACCACGAGTCAGAGATCAGTACCTCAGGCTCTGTCCTTTGAAAATGAACTCATCGATACCCTGGGTAGTATTTCAGATTCCTTCGTACTTATTCTGGATAATGTAGATGATCTACTAGAGATTGGCTTCCCAAAAGTAAAAGAAGATGTCCTGCAACTATTTGAAGAAATTCTGACGCGAAATGAAAAGGTAACTCTGGTGGTGACCACACGAGAATCGATTGAATACATGAACTTGAATTTCCAAGGTCACAGATCAATAAGAATAAGGCCACTGGATAATACCTCCTCTCGTGCTCTAGTTCGTGAATTAGTGCCAAATGCTAGTCCTGACGACTGCGCAAGAATTGCCCAAATATGTGGGTGTGTGCCTCTTGCAATGAGGTTAATGTGCTCTTTAGTTTGTGAAGATGGTGGTCAACCAAGTCAGTGTTTGATTGAGTTCATTGAGTCCGCAAAAGAAAGTATCGTTGACATCTTAGACAATCCAGATTATCCACCTAATAAAAGATTGCAGGTCCTATATGAAAAGTCCTTCCACAGACTTTCTCCCGCAGGAAAAGAAGCATTTGTGTCTTTGTCTGTTCTTCCAGGATGTTTCACCATGGAGCTCGCCTCAGCTGTACTGAATGTTACGGGGTTAATTGAGGCAACGAAAATGTTGCAACGACTCCGAAGAAAATCCCTTCTCGATTCAAACTCCCATTGTGAAACACACACAATGCATAAACTTCTTCAGTCATTTGCTAAACAAACAGGAGAACAAGGAATGAAAGAAGTATTAGCAAATGCAAAGTGCCGTATCCATGCGTATTTCATTTCTCGTTTCGACGAACTGAATGATGAGTTTCTACGTGGTCATTCTAAGGATGCATTCGTTGCATTCTATGAGGAAAAACAGCTTTTTATAGAAAGTCTAGTAGACGGCTGCGCAGATCCCAGGATAGTCGAGAATGTTTTTAAAGTTTTGATAAAAGCAGAAATGTTTCTGGACTCGTTGTATTCGTGTTCCATTGAGTCGCAAAATTTCAATAATATCTATGATTCGGCCTTAAAGGCAGCCAATGCCCTTGGAAATATACATTACACAAGTCGTTTACTAGCTTCTAAAGCATTTGGTGAGATTACTTGGGGAGCAGAAGGAGGTGCAATGCAACTTCTCAAGAAGGCATATGAGATCCAGTCGTCACCTTTATCATCAGTTTCTGATGATGAAAGGAGTAAGTACAAGTGTTGTTGCGGCATCTGTGAGCTTGTTATTGGCGAGGATGAGAGCGGAATAAAGTGCCTGCAAGACGCTCTTTCTTTAATGCGTGAAACTTCAGAGCAGACAATTTTAAGGCTGGTTGTTTACCAAGTCATGGCGGTCTACTATCAGTTCTTAAACCACCCATCTACCTCTACGTACTACTATAACAAAGCACGCAAGGAATGCAATTCTGCCGAAGACGAGCAACTCATTGTTATTCCACCTCTGGCATGCAAAGGAAAAGAACCAAACACTGTCAAAAAGCTTCAAATGAACACTTGTATCTCGGATAATTGGCCATTGCAATTTCTAGTTATATCTCACGTCATGAAAGCAGCAAAGAATTTCTTTGACAATGACACCAAGCAATTTGTAATCAACCCTGTCCTCCAAATATTTAATAACCTCCAGATAAATTCCAAAACCCCTTTTTATTTGTTTCATTTTTGCGCTAAGGTTTTGGCACTTCTGCAGTCAACATTCACCGAAGAGGGAATTGTTGGATTAGGTTTTGAAGAATCACTTGCACGTCACCTAGAAACTCTGGAGCCATCCAAACAAAGCTCTTCAGGCCCAGAGGGGAACGTTGATTCAAATGTGACCGTTCATTCTCAAGAATGCAATCAGCCTCTCGCAAACTTCTACCAAGACTTCGGTAAATTGCACCTCCACGTGAAGAACTACTCAAATGCTCTTGATTTCAAAACATGCGGTGCTCCTCATATCGTATTGAGAACAGATAGACAAGAAGCAAATGCATTCTCAACCCAAAGCTACCTACCATTTCGGGTGACACAGCATTCGTTAGGTGATTTTACGTCTGTTCTCCAGTCTGCCCAAAGGGAATTAGATGTGGGAATAAATTTGTTCGGAGAAGATCATGCAAGCACAGCTGATAGTTACCATTCACTCGGAGTGATCCAGCATTCGTTAGGTGATTTTACCTCTGCTCTGCAGTCAAAACAGCGGGCATTAGATGTGCGGATAAAACTATTCGGAGAAGGTCATGAAAGCACAGCTGATAGTTACCATTCACTTAGTATCACACAGCATTCGTCAGGTGACTTTTCCTCTGCCCTTCAGTTTACACAACGGGCATTAGATGTGCGAATAAAACTATTTGGAGAAGATCATGAAAGCACAGCTGATAGTTACCATTCAATTAGTGTCACACAGCTTTCATCAGGTGAATTTTCCTCTGCTCTTCAGCTCGCACAACGGGCATTAAATGTGCAGATAAAACTATTTGGAGAAGATCATGCAAGCACAGCTAATAGTTACCATACACTCGGGGTGATACAGCATTCGCTAGGTGATTTTACCTCTGCTCTGCAGTCAAACCAGCGGGCATTAGATGTGCGGATAAAACTGTTCGGAGAAGATCATGCAAGCACAGCTGATAGTTTCCATTCACTCGGGGTGATACAGAATTCGTTAGGTGATTTTACCTCTGCTCTGCAGTCTGCCCGAAGGGCATTAGATGTGCGGATAAAACTATTCGGAGAAGATCATGCAAGCACAGCTGATAGTTACCTTTCACTCGGGGTGATCCAGCATTCGTTAGGTGATTTTACCTCTGCTCTGCAGTCAAAACAGCGGGCATTAGATGCGTCGATAAAACTATTCGGAGAAGATCATGCAAGCACAGCTGATAGTTTCCATTCACTCGGGGTGACACAGCATTCGTTAGGTGATTTTACCGCTGCTCTGCAGTCTGCCCAAAGGGCATTAGATGTGCGAAAAGAATTGTTCGGAGAAGATCATGCAAGCACAGCTGATAGTTACCATTCACTCGGAGTGATACAGCATTCGCTAGGTGATTTTACCTCTGCTCTGGAGTCTGCCCAAAGGGCATTAGATGTGTGAATAAAACTATTCGGAGAAGATCATGCAAGCACAGCTAATAGTTTCCATTTCCTTTGGGAGACACAGCATTCGTTAGGTGATTTTACCGCTGCTCCACAGTCTGCCCAAAGGGCATTAGCTGTGCGAAAAGAATTGTTCGGAGAAGATCATGCAAGCACAGCTGATAGTCACCATTCACTCGGGGTGATACAGCATTCGTTAGGTGATTTTACTTCTGCTCTGCAGTCAAACCAGCGGGCATTAGATGTGCGGATAAAATTGTTCGGACAAGATCATGTAAGCACAGCTGATAGTTACCATTCACTCGGGGTGACACAGCATTCGTTAGGTGACTTTACCTCTGCTCTGCGGTTAAAGCAGTGGGCATTAGATGTGCGGATAAGACAGTCCGGAAAAGACCATCCCACCACAGCAGATAGTTACCTTTCACTTTGTGCGACACAGCATTCGTTAGGTGATTTTACCTCTGGCCTTTGGTCTGCCAAACGGGCATTAGATGTGCGGATAAAACTGTTTGGCATTGCTGATACTTACCGTTCACTCGGGGTGACACAGGATTCGTTACTTTTATTCTTATCATTAGTTTTCTTTCTTTGTGGTGTTTTTTTGTCATGTGCTTTTTATTATTATTTTTTTAATACAGAAACGCTAAACACTAACATAGAGAAGTAAGAGTAAAATAAAGCTAAAATAAATAAATAAAAATGGTCCTTTAATAGCTTTTAACATTAGGGAGCATTGCTTTCCATTTCTCGTAAATAGTGACTATAGTATTATGTCGCTTAGGCATGGCCAATTCCAGTTGATAAACTGTCCTTATTAATTTCGTTTTAAATTGCTAATGTCTATGACCAAAAAAATGAATTTTCTTTTTCTTTGGATTCCAAAACTATGTTAACTAAACACTAAGTGACAACCGTTTCAGAAATACACCTGTTTATTTCAACTGGAATTTTCCTATTTAATGGTCCGCCATTACTAAGAGAGCTGGCTTGAGGAGAAGTTGGGTAATTGTGTAATTGACGAATATTGCGCAGCCACACGTCACCTTGGAATAAATTATCGCAACATAGAAAACTCTTAAACATGCAAAACCATGTCATGGTTAGTTTCCGAATACTAATTTTGTTACCAGAAGAGTTTTCTACACAAAATTTTCACTCGATGTACCTATCATTAATAATATGGTGACACCGTTTCAGTTTCTTCATCCGGTCAGATTTTAACACTTCATGTTTCTTACTATTTATTTGGTTATTTAATCATATAACTGCGATTATATAATCATACGATGGCCCAGGAAGGTCACAGTCCAGTTTTAATTTTTCACAGTCCAGTTTTAATTTTGTGAGTCGTCACCAGTTCTCTCACAGGTCATAGGTCATTGTTTTACCAATACAGAGAGTATCCTAAATATCATAAAAGCTAACGGTTAACTTTTTTGAATTTAAAGTTCTATAGCATTCTAGAACCGCTCTAGTTAAAGTTTTATAGCATTCTAGAGTTCGACAATTGGTATATGTTTTCCTCTGTGGCCTCTACAATGTCTAGAATGTCTAGAGTTCTAGAATAGCTATACTCTCTAAGTGAGTTCTAGAACGTCTAAACTGCGCTCTAGGTTTGGTCGGTTTTACTGATTACCATTAATTCTAAGCACTCATTTTGCGACAATTTTTACGAGATCGTGTCAAGAATATAGCACTCGTGTAGTGATTAAGCCTAAGCGGTCGTGTCAATGATTAGCTTTCAATTTACGGTTCAGTTAACTACACTTTTTTACCAGATACAGCACTCGTTTACTGATCAACTACCTGTTTAATATTCTAGAATTTAGAACTTTTAGCGATTTTAGAACCGCCATAGGGATTGTTTGATATCCTAGAACTTTAGAACACCCAAAAGAACTTTACCTATTTTGGAGTTTTAGAAATTTTGGACTCACAACATGTACCATGGATATTCTAGAACTTTAGAGATTTTAGAACCCCCAGGCGGAAATTTTAGGGATTTCAGAACTTTATAACTTTAGAATATTTGGAATGTGTTTCGTTCTAACACTCTACATCGCGTTTGCATAACGATAAGCTGCAATTAGACGCTGGAATTTAAGCTAGTGAGTATAAGACGTCATTTTTCCTTAGATCCAACCTTTGAGGTTCAATCGGTCAGTTTTGAACGAGAGTAATGGCGGACCGTGAAATCCAAAACTTACGATCAAACTAAGCAACCTTTGGATAAAAATCAAAGCTCAAATTTTGCCAGTCAGGTGTTAAGCAAACTCGCTTTCAAAATCCGAAGAAAAGAAACAAAGGAAGTGATTTTTTGATCATAGTAGCATTTTAAGGAGTGAAAGGGCAGGTTTTATCTTAAGGTGTCGGTGAAAGATCTCTTGTTTACCCAGAAATGTATAGAGGATATTACACGGCGGTGCGAAGACATGAATTTTATTTCGAGTGTCGGGGGTGGAAGCTGAATAATAAATAATGAATAACGAGTATAAATAAAGAATGAATAATGCATAATTGGGTCTGAAAACGCCGGAATAATGAATAGTGCAGTTATATGTCAGTGGAATGAGTAACAACAATGAATAATGAGTAAGCTACAAAAATTTAAAAAGAATAATGAATAATGCGAACAAAACACAAAGAATAATGAATAATCGACGTCCAATTATTCAGCTTCTACCCCCGATCGAGTGGTAAAAACAATATTTACGAACGAGCGCAACGAGTAAAATATTGTTTTTAACACGAGAAAACAAAATTCACATCTTCAGGCCACTGTGTAAGTTTCTTTTTATTATGTAGATAGAAGTGTTTTAGTCACCATTTTTCTTTCTAACACCGAGCACAAACTTTATCGCTAATTCTTGCAACTAGAGGCAGGAATTTCTTCAATTTTCGCGTTTGTTCTTCACTTGCAAGGAACTCCTGGAATAATTTTAAGTTCTATGAAGTTTTATTCTTCGTGTTAGCATTTTCTTGTTTCTCAGAGAAGGATTTTACGTCAGCTTCAAAGAACTTCACGAATCTATCGCTTGCCATTCACCGACTGTTTGCACAAACAACCATGCAAAGGCCGGAAATGACGTCATTAATAATATCCTTACTATAGTGAGGATGTAGTTTTTTTTTATGAGTGGTGTATTTTCCAGTAAAACACTCCTGTCTATATAACTAGTAGTAATCAGGGATTATTGAAGTGCGTTCGACAGTCGAAAGATTTAAAGTAGCTAGGCTGAGTGAATGAGATAAAAAATGAGGGATGTGGTTCGTTGTTCGAGAATTTCTTTGGCCATAGCAGATCTAGTTTAATAGTAATTAGTATCAACCAACTAGTGGACTAATGCAAATCCTGCATTTTGATTGGCTACGCTACTAGAGGACTATTATTATTAAAACATGTTGGCAGGTATAGTTGAACTGTTCAGTAAAGGTCATTCCCTTTCACGCTGGAAAATGGGTCAAGACGGACCCCTTTATTTTAAAAGGACGACGAATTTTGCAAAAAGATTTAAGACCCGAAAATGTTCTTCCAGCCCTAGTTTAAAAACATTTTTGAACGAATCTTAGCAAAATAACTTCCTTCTTTCAGTTTTTTAAGGTACTTTATCAAATTTCAGTTGGCATGTAAAGTTGATTTTTCATGCTCAGCATAGAAATATAATTTGACATGCCCGACATGAAACTCGCTTTTACATGCCCAGTATGAAACACACAACTTGACATGCCCAGCACGAAAACGACATCCCTTACTTTGGGAATCCTTGTGTGAGGTGCAATTCACTGGGAACAAACTTGTAAAGCATGAGGGAGAGGATTCAAATAGATATAATTACAAACGTCAACTAGGAGTGATTGTAAAAGAACTACAGCTCCCCTCCAGAGTTCTTTTGCATGCAAAGACGTTTTCCCTGAAGCACACCCTACTCTTTTTCGAATACGCCACGAACACCTTATTCTGTTTTATTACTTGCGCTTAACAAAAATGCCTTTGGAACTACTTCAATGACGAAGTATTCCAAATACCATAGATACCTCGACTAGAGTCTGTTCGAGAAAAACCGTCTTTAATTCTTTCTTCTGTTTGCGGCGAGTATTTGGAGTACATAAATTATGTGATTGTAATTGTCACTCATCTAGGTTTCCCAAATTGAAATAATATTAAGGAGGCTCGAAAGGGTTTCTAACTACGCACGCGCGCGTAACCTACATACGCCATAACTAAGAAACACGCGTCAGCTGATTGAATCAAATTTCTATCAAAAGTATAGCGGGCGCAACACACCGGAAATAAAACCCGTGGGGCATATTGTCTTTATCTCGAAATTTTGCTCGGTGAGCTCTCTCTGTTTTTTGCATGCACGTGTCATTCACAATGGCACTTCAAATAAAAAAAGTTTCAGGGAAAGTTATCGAGTACAATTTTCTGTAAACTATAAAAGCGCCTTTTTCGATGTATCTTAAATTCTACTGGATAACTTTTCATCATACTCGCTTAGAAGTTAAAGAATTTATGGAGATTCCCAACAAAGAAATAAAAACGGTAGGTCACCGAGTTAGGTTTTCAGATAATTTTCAAAAACTGAAATTTAGAGGGCCTTTTTGTGGACCTAGCGTGTTGCCATGGTAACTGATATGATGTCATAAGTGCCCTTAAAGTATTATCAGAAACCCATAAGGGTTGAAACGTGTAACGCGCGTTCACAGCTTCCGAATATTCAGTGCGAACTGATTGGTTGAATGTTTCTGTGCTAAGTACCATATTTGGAAACCCCTCGCTGTTGTTGTTCCAAATATGGTACTTAGCAAATTGAATATTCGGAAGCTTGTTTCTCAGCACACAAGGGGCCGTTACACGTTTCAACCCTTATGAGTTTCTGGTATTATCCAACAATAGAGTTGCAAAGATATTTATAGTTTGCCTACACTATAAAAAATCCTTCTTTGGTATCTTTCATCGTTTCACAAACACTATAGCCACGAAAAACCCTTTCGAGCCTCCTTAAATGCAAACTCCTTCCACAATTACAACTCTTACATAGGTAGATGAAAACGCTTTATCAACGTTGCCCACACTTAACCAAAAATTGAAACATTTCAGTTGCTTAAGAAGCTCATGATTTATAACTGAAAGACGTTATTAGGTAAGTATTATGTGTATTAAAACTCACTGTTCTGGGATTTAGCCTTTCTTTTAGAACTTTCTTTCCAGGCCACTGATCTTTTTATGCAGCACGGTTCTTCTCGGTTTGAACCAGTTTTCACTTGGGATCCAGATATGGGCCCGAATAAACCTGAAAATGGGAAAGGTTTATGGGAACATGAGCCCTCCCAACAAATGTGTCCCTAGCATATTAATGCCATTGTTTTGAAAGGGTCTGGAGGTGGATTATGTACCTAGTATATTAATGCCATTGTTTTGAAAGGTCAGGCTGTGTCCTGTCTGTGGTAGTAATCTCGAATAACTGGCGTTTTCATTCCTAGAGATCACGTGCTAAGACCATAAACCTTATTCCAAAATGGCTGCCATTTAGACATTCTTTTGTTTTTATTGAAATTAGACCTTGATGGCTCGTTCAAGGCAAAGTAGTCTTTTCAATTTTTAGCTCAAGAACGAGGCATCAAGGGCTAATTTGAACAAAAACAAAAGAATATTTAAATGACGGCCATTTTGGAATAAGGTCTATGTTGTGAGACAAAACAGGAGCCCATGAGTAAGAGCAGGTGCAAAAACTATCAGGTTGTTGCCTTCTACATGTACATTCCTGTGGAACCAAACATGATGCACACTTTCAAAATCATGCATTTTCCTCAGGGAGGGTACTAAAAAAGAACTGATGTCCCACACACATAGTACTTGTTGGGCGTCTGTGATAAATGGAACAATTTTTTTTTTCAAATGGTCATTGATTTTATTAGTGTTTTTTTTTACATACAACACTAACCATAATTATTACAATACTAACAAAAGACTTACATTACTTACTAGTACAGACTTTATAACACCTACACTTCTTACAATATTATCTTGTAATTACCTAATCTTACAAACTAAATAATACGTACACTACTTACAAAAAGGTTTTTCTTTTTAATTACCTTACTCGACATTCTATGAATACTTACAACAATTACACCAGGCAAAGCGATTACAAATTTAGAGAGAGAGACAACACAACACATCACAGACACGATGCAGATACTTCAATTAGGTTTTAGAGCTAGAGCTAATTAAATAACGAAAATAAATAACGCAGATTTTGAATGAGCCAACCACAAACTTTCTCCACGCAATATCACAGAAATCATAATAATGGTTCCCATCTTTTGATAAATGGAACATACTTCGGGACATATGAAAGTTCTATCAGTGCAAAATAGATACTACACCAACGAGGAACGTTAACGGTTAACATAAATATATATTGACAGAAACACATAAGGGTTGAAACGTGTAACGGCCCCTTGCGTGCTGGGAAACAAGCTTCTGAATATTCAATTTGCTAAGTACCATATTTGGAACAACAAGAGTGAGCGGTTTCCAAATATGGTACTTAGCACTGAAACATTCAACCAATCAGTTTGCACTGAATATTCGGAAGCTGTGAACGCGCGTTACACGTTTCAACCCTTATGGGTTTCTGATATTGATAAAACCTGCTACAACATCTTTTTGTACCAATTTATAAATAATTTTTATTATTATCAAAAAAGGCATGGAAAATGTCATTTATAATAAATTCAATTTCTGATTACAGCAAATGGCACCTTACTATCGAGAGTGACCATATCTGCCGTCCTTAATCTCTCATTGGCATTTTCAAACATTGTATACGGATTTTTAAAATGCCATATCAGTACAAATTAGTAACACAGAACATTTCATTTAAGCACTTTTTACTCATGTATCCATCATTGGTGTCTGAGAAACAAGACGGTTTTGATTTCCCATAGAGTACTTTCAGTTCCTTCCACAAGAATAATTCCAACTTGCAGGATAACTAAACTAATTCACTGGCCAAGTTGTAATCAAACAGTTTGGTATTAGACAGTTCAATAAGCCAATCACATTAAGTTGCAGTTTAAATCAACCAATCACAACCTTGGTGTCAATCACCATAGAAACAGTGTACAGACTCCTAAATTGGGGCTTTCTTTCTTTCTTTCTTTCTTTCTTTCAGAGCGACATTAAACAATTTATGCCTCCTTTGTTAGTCTTTTAATGCAAATTTTTCCCTTTTTTCATAACTTGTGAGTATTTCCAGTATCTTTTAACCCATACAGGCCTTGCCAAACGGATCCAACATCATTCAACATTGTTGGACGCTGTTGAAAAGAGTCGAATGGCAACGAGGTGGCCAGACGAATGCAACGTGTTGGATCCAGCATGTTGGACTCAAGGGCCTGGAACCAAAATCCTTAGAAAACAAACTCTCGCCCTGTTGGCGTTTTCAAGTTCCTTTGAAAATTATCAATAGAGTCACTCTCTCTGATGGCAAGAGAAAGGCTGCCCCAGAATCTGGGAACTGCAACAGCAAATGCGCGGCCCCCAGAGGTCTTGCACCATGCAGGTGTGAGGAACCTTGTGAAGACCCAGGGCGTCACTGCGTAGTGAGTAGCGTCCTGGGGTTTTGACTTGCAAAAGATCCTGCAGATACATTGGTGCCATGCCCCTGAGAGTTTTGAACAGAAGAAGGGCTAATAGTTCCAAGAGGGATTGCATGTTCTTTCGCCGCTCAGATATCCAAGACTTGGCTCGCTCACCATTCTGAAGCTTGAACTGACATGGCAATGAGAAAATAGATGCAATGAATAAACCATCACCATGGATACCGATAGCCGCAGCGCAAGCGCGCATGCAACACTGTTGAATGTGATGGCCAAACAAATGCCACACTGTTGCTCACTCCTTAGAACAAAAGAAACGTTAGATGATGTTGACGACAATGTTTTATGCAACATGGTGGCCAAACGAGTGCAACATGTTGGATGATATTGCACGAATATGTTGGACCCTTTTAGTCAGGCCTAACGTCAAGAAACGTAGTAGTGGACGAAAGCAAAAAAAAGTCAACTCTTCGAGGCTCCCACATAGTGTCAGTCTTATCATCAGTCCCCCAGTTCCCGGTTATTTTTAAAGAAATATGACTATGATGATGTATTGTCCTCTGCTTGTATTGTAAACCCTTTGTTTGTGTTGTAGCTTGCTGCAGAGAAAACTCGAGAAATAGGTAAAATAAACAACTAACTGTACTGCATTTTCCTTCGAATTAATTTATTGAAATTTCCTTCGAAAATAGTCGGAAATGGCATTTCCGAGACCTGAAATTTCAAAATTTTCAGGGGCAGTATGCCCCCAGATCCCCCTAGTTTGGAGCGCCTGTGGCACTCCAAACATTCTTCGTGTGTGTACATCTTCAAAATGTCACACTACGCCCCTGGTCTCCAGTTAGTGTGGTGTACTAACAGTGTATTTGCAAAAATCTACAACAGTATCAGTGCAAAGACATTTCACAAGCTATTTTAATAATGATAATGATAATATTTAATAGCAACAGTAAATATCATTATCATGACAACACCATCACAAATAGTGATCATGTCTCTGTTTCTTAAAACTACATGTATGGGATTGACCAAAAAAAATTTTCTGATCCAACATAGTACACAGGATTACAAGAAATGAAGCTGAGTCTTGCCACATTGACAACAAGTTTGAATGGCTAGACCATAGAAATTCCTTGTCATTCTATGAGGTCAAGAAGAAATGAGAACAGAAACAAACAGATACACCTGTCAGTGTTGGTGAGTAAATAGAGACAGCCTTTTCAACCGTCAGAGTTACTTGAATTGAATTTACTTAAATTGCTACCATCATGATAAAAAGAAATCACTTCCTTTTTACTTTAGAGTTTGAAAGTGTGCTAGCTCAACACCTGACATTTCAGGGCTTTCTTGTAAAACCTCGATTTATCACAAGAAAAACCAACACTGGGCCTCTTACCAATTTTGTCTTTTAAAGTGAAGATTTTTTTCAGCTTCAAAGATCCCATACCAGATGATTTAAAATCCCAGTGCGGGATGTGACTCCCGTTGCATTGGTGAGACAATCACACCAATTTTCATGTACAGGTAGCGTCATGGAACACCAGTTCTGTTGGCTGACAAGAATTCTCATGTACAAAAACACCTAATTGCCCCACCTGACTGTAGACAAAAGTGCACTCCTAGTTGTTTTATGATCATTAAGACTCAACATCGCGTAAATTGTCCTTGTTATATTTTTTCCCTTTACAGTGCACAGCTTTCTGGTTAGTGTTTACAACACAAATTGTCAAGTATATTTTTAGCATTGGTAAAATAAGAGAGCCATTTTATCAGGCAAACATAGTGTGTGGTGTACTTTTTATGATAGTGTATGTTCTGCAGGCCAGCCAAGTACCCTGCGAGCAGTTGGCTTCTCCTACAGCAGTAATTTCAATATTATTGCAAAACATGTTGACATTGACATGTTTGCTCGAGATGCAAAGTGTGTGAGGGCTTTACTTTTAACACATTTCTATTGTTATTGTGTTATCGTTAACTTAGATAAGTTGAGTTGCAGTACTTAAATTACAACCACTATAGGCCAGTTTTGAAATATCAAATATTCAGCTTGAAAGTGAGGCATAATAAAGGACAAAAACACTAGAAACACATTGGAATAAATGTGAAAAATATTTTCATATCATCCACTTTCGTTTTTTGTCTTTGTCCTCAAGGCCTCACTATCAAGCTGAATTTTAATATATGGAAAAAGGACTATTGGGTTTCAAAAATGGCATTCCGAAAAAAATCTGCAAACTATGTATTATAATGACTGTCTCGTTGGCACTTAGAGATAGCTACCACTAGTTGTAATGTATATAAGAGAGAGAGAGGTTTGTACAACGTGTAGATTAAATTGTAACGATAAGCGAGGTTTTTGGAATAAAAAAGACGGACACAATGACGAGGAGTTTACAACTCTACTTTAATGGCCACTGGCCAAGCACCCACACACAAATCTACAATGTCACGTGACCCCTTGTCACAGGCATACCATTACATAAGTGAAACTGATGATGGCATGAGTAATGCCGAAACATGTCTTTAAAAAGTTGGTTCATGTGTCTTAAATTTATTTTGATTTTGTCATTGTCATGAAGTTATGAAATCAAGTGAAGCTATGATCCTTGCAGTTTTGAATGGGAACTTTAGCAATTGCGAAGAGAAGCCTGAAAAATTCATGACTCAACTTCAACAAGATTTAAACCCATAACCTTACGATGCCGGTGCAATGCTCTAGCCAACTGAGCTGATTACCCTGCAACTGGATTGGTGCAAATGCCTTATAAGAAAAGGTAGAAAAATGAATAATAATTTGTCCATTTATGTACAATGTATGCTCACGTCATTGTTAAAACCTGAAATTTGGTGACTTCACATTCAACTTGTTGTTTTGCAGAGTACTGCAAAGAAATGCAAAGAAATGCATGCTGCGGGTGCAGCACAATCATTTTTCTCTTTTTAAACAATAATATTCTTCCTTTTTGACGTTGTCATTGCCATAGTCATCGTCATTTCTTAAACTCCCAAATGGAGAAATAAAAACAGTCAAATTCAGGCTGGGAAACAAGCGATTATTATTTTATAATACTGTTGACAACCGAGGATTGAAACATGACTGGCTCAAATCACATTGGATCTAGAAAATAACCGCACAAATCCTTACATTTTTGTTGGCCATGCCAGGCTTCCCTCACACTGAGCGTGGGGAGCCTGTGATCGAATTTGGGGATAATTGGCTTAGAAAAGAGCCAAATATGGGAATGTTGCTGGTGATATGAAGCAGATACGTTGCTTTCTTGGCCTTCATAGAACGATGGTTAACTGCTTTGCCTCCAGCCTTGACTTTAACTCAGCTAGACATGCTTAGAATCTTAAATTGAAAAGAAGCTATCTATATTTCGCGTTTAAAGCTAGAGCTAAACGTGCAGTCACAGCAGTGTAATAACTTTTGTTTTTTGTACCCAACCCGGTTTACACTTGTGCACGCACACATGATATGTTATGTTATGCAACTTTGTATGATCTTTTCAAAATATAACCAACATTGCTAAAATTGTAACGTATCTGAGAGACAGGCTCGAAATATAACCGTCACTGCTAAAAAGATTTAATTTCAAGGTCCCCAATTGTATCGTATATATAAGAGAGAGAGAGGTCTGTTGATGAAACCGATGATGGCATGAATTAAATGCCGAAACATGTCTTTAAAAGTTGGTTCATGTGTCTTAAATTTATTTTCACTTGATTTCATATCCACAGTTCAATATATGATTCACTTCATAAGCTTATATCATTTTATTCGTTAAACAGAGAGAGTTTACCTAAGCCTTCACGCAGAATCCAACAGGTGAATCCCGCAGTGCAGATCCCGCTGAGCTCGACGAGAAAGAGAAGAAAAGGGCCTTGAACCATCGACATCGGCCGCCATTTTGTTTGTCATATCACCTTGACTCCGCTGACCATTGAGACAGTCGTTACAATAGCCGTATACATATTTCTCGTCATGACATATATCTGACGAGAATCGTGAAAGTCCAAAAAAAAATATGAAAAAAGATATATATCAGGAAAAAGTATATGCATCAGGAAAAAATATATGTATCAGGGAAAAAAAAATATATATATCAGGGAAAATATATGTATCAAGAAAATTACATATGTATCAGGAAAAAAATATATGTATCAGGAAAAAATATATATGTATCAGGGAAAAATATATATGTATCAGGACAAAATATATATGTATAAGGAAAAATTTATGAATCAGGGGAAAATAAAAATATGTCAGGAAAAAATATATGGATCAGGAAAAAATATTTGTATCAGGAAAAAATATATGTGTCAGGACAAAATATATATGTATAAGGAAAAATATATGTATCAGGGGAAAATAAATATATATCAGGAAAAAAATATGGATCAGGAAAAAATATATGGATCAGGAAAACATATATGGATCAGGAAAAAATATTTGTATCAGGAAAAAAATTTATGTATCAGGGGAAAATAAAAATATGTCAGGAAAAAATATATGGATCATGAAAAAATATTTCTATCACGAAAAAATATATATGTATCAGGACAAAATGTATATGTATAAGAAAAAATATATGTATCAGGAGAAAATAAATATATATTAGAAAAAATAAATATGGAGCAGGAAAATATATTTGTATTAGGAAAAAAAATATATGTATCAGGAAAAATTAATGTATTAGGAAAAAATACATTCATTTTATATTTTCCTGATACATACATATATTTTTCCTGATACATATATGTTTTTTCCTAATACATATATTTTTTCTTGATACATATATTTTTCATGATACATATATTTTTTTTCCGGATACAAATATTTTTTCATGATACACATATATTTTTCCAGATACATAATTTTTTTTCCTGATACATATATTTTTCCTGATACACATTTTTTTCCTGATACATATATATTTTTTCCTGATACAAATATATTTTTTCATGATACATATATGTTGTTACCTGATACATATATTTTTTCATGATGCATATCATGGGCTCCTGATGCATATATATTTTTTCCTTATACATATTTTTGGAATTTCAGCCTGCTTGTCAGATATGTGTCATCACCTCGTCAGATATAGGTCATCACGAGAAGTATATACGGCTATTGTGACGACTGTCTCGATGGTCAGCGGAGTCAAAGTGATAAAAAACAAAATGGCGGCCGATGTCGATGGTTCAAGGCATTTTTTTTCTCTTTCTCGTCAAGCTCAACGAGATTTGCACTTAGAGATTCTGAGTGTTTTGGAGTACTTTAAGTTCCGATTAGATGATTACGTCATTAGATCTGTGATTCCGCTGCGGACAACAGAACGCGAGTGAAGATTTAATTAACCTCTTGGATTGTGCGTGAAGCCTGAGGTAAACTCTCTCTGTTAAATGAATGAAATGATATAAGCTTATGAAGTGAATCATATATTGAACTGCGGATATGAAATCAAGTGAAAATAAATTTAAGACATACGAACCAACTTTTTAAAGAAATGTTTCGGCATTTAACTCATGCCATCATCAGTTTCATTTAATCTTCGAGCCTGTCTCTCTCAGATACGTTACAATAATTATTGGAGAACGTTAAGATTTTTTGCACTGACGGTTGTATTTTGAAAAGATAATACAAAGTTGCATAACATAACATAACATATGTGCGTGCACAAGTGTTAAACAGGTTGCTTAAAATAACAAAAATTATTACTATACTGTAACTGCACGTTTAGCTCTGGCTTTAAACGTGAAATATAGATAGCTTTTTTCAGTGGCACCCCACGGTAATCTTTGGTGAAATATGTGTTAGGGTCACGGTCAAACTGTTCTAAGAATATCGGTTCCACGTTGGCAGACAGCTACATATTTCTTTCCTAAAACCTCACCAAAGAGATTCGCAACCATGGGAGAAGTAGTCCCTTATGTTTTCAGAAGAACTTTACTAAACAAAGAAACAGCAAAATACCGAAACAGCCTAATTAGACCTAAAACGATATTTAATCTCAAATCCAACCTTTGTTGGTTAGTATTGAATGTATGGTGGGGTCATACATGGTGTTTTGATGCTTCATTTCGCTATTTCGGTGTTTGGCTGTTTTGTTGTTTAGTAATGCCCTTTTCGGAAGGGATATTTTTGCAATTTCTGGCACTGAAAAAGGTCACCTAGCAGTTTCGGATGAGAAAATGGTTCGGTTGGAGTTTGTGAGAAGGTAATGTTCACCTAGCAATTTCTGTGATGAAGATATCATTTCCTAAAATGTTCGGGCACTTCAATTTTCAGCTAAGATATCCAAACCCTACCCTAACCCTAAGTGATAAAAACATCTCCTTAGACAGTCTTTATTCATTACAAGGAGTCTAGAAATGTCTCTCAAAGGCTTTTGGTTTAATTTGCTTGTTGGGTGCCTTTGTTCTTTCAGTTTAAGACAAAACCATAACTGTCTCTAGCTGAGTCTATGATCGTAAAACAACTAGGAGCAGCCCAGTCAAAATGTTCTTGAGTAGTAGGCAAGCTGGCTATAGTAATAGTCAGCAGAGGCCAGAGGATTTGCATGCCAGGGGGGTCCCGGGGGGCATGCTCCCCTGGAAAATTTTGAACATATTGCCTTCAAATGGTTGCATCTCATGCATTTTTGGGTAAACTGGGCCCTTATTAGATAGCATTAAGATAAGAGTAATAAAGAGTCAAACAAGACCTTCAATTTTCAAACTGAAGTTATATTCCGCCAGAAGCATTAATATTGGAAAAAAGGACAACTGTGAAAGTGAGAAAAAATTAAAATTTCAATCGATTTCAGTTAAACGCTTCAAATCGTTTGAGCAAAAAATTATCTCAATGCAAAGCTATGGGTTTCCGGGGCTACATATCTGACACCGTACGAAAAAATTTAGAAAATTGCGGAGTCCCTGCGCCAACGTAACGAGATCGTTTGGATGTCATTTTGTTTGTACTTGCAACAACAAGAGAGGGTTTTTTAATACGTGTGACGTCATAATCTTATGTATGCCTCACACTTTCCCGTTTGCCGAGACGTAAACAAATCCTGGTGTGAAAAACGCATCATTAGCGCTGCGTTTTTGGTCTCTGGGGGGAGGAGGAGGAGGGATTGACGAGATACGGGATATTTGAAAAATAGGCACGCATTGCGTACATGTGGTAATGCAGTAACTTGACAGTGTTTTTTTCCATAACGGTCAACTGAGCTGCGTTTTGTTTTTCAGTAGATTCAAGTTGTCTTTGCGTAACATGTAGCTCTAATAGTACACAATATTGTTTTCGTATTGTAAATCATTTTAGTGCTAGTACTAAACCCAGAAAGATTGAAGAAAGTAAAAAGAATAATACAATACAATACAATACATACTTAATTGACCGCTCTCCATAGGGGCTTTTCAGGGCCAATGAAACACAACGAAACGACAGAACAGAACAACAACAACAACAACTGTTAAGAATCCCAACTGGCCGGAGGCAAACCAGTTGGCTATTTACAAGTGCAGCTGGGAAGTTGAACCATGGACAACCAGAAACAAAGTCACCGAGTGGTCAGAGCGGGTCTTGAACCCGGGATCTCCGGATCTCAAGGCAAGCGCCCTAACCATTGGGCCACACTGCCTCCTAGAAATTGCCTGCCTCCAAGAAATTGCCTGCCTCCAAGAAATTGAGAAACATTGGCTTCAAGGCTGACATGTTGATCATTTTCAAGTTCCCTTACAACTTCTTCTTCATCACAAGTTTAAGCGTGTACAGCTTTTCAAGACAAAAGTTTACTGAAGTTTACTGAAGTTAACTCCTGGCCGGCGGGGTTAGTATCTAGATAGGAGACCTCAAAATATGCAACCAAAAATGCTATTTTAACGTTCAAAAATGCGAACGGAGCAAGGTACAGATTTTGTTATCCTGTTTTATGCAAAACAAATATTGACGCAATATCAAATAAATATTGATTATATAGTTTTTAAGAAGAGCAGAAGGAAGTTTTTAGGAAGTGTCAATCGCGAATCAAACAATTTGCCATCAGCAACAAAATTTGTGAGTTGAGAACATTATTAATACTGTATTGAGAAGACCAGACACGCACGGTTCTTATGTTACTACCTTTATGTCTATAGAATCAACTGAAATCTCAATTCCTTGTAAAAGCTAGCATCTTGATTTTTTTGGTAGGCCAGGAACCCATGACCCGGAGCCTACAACTCTACTGTGTTCTTGTAGCGGCGTTTTCAAAGACCGATTTATTTTTAGATTGAATTTCCCCCGAATGAGACTCCCACAGGAGCCCGATGACCAATTACAAGAGATTAAGCTGACGCCATAGGGTCACCGAACCGGAACTGCCTTTGTTTTTTTACCTAATTCGCGGGAAGGGCTAGTCTAAAAATAAACCTACTTGTGAAAACGCCGTTTCACAGACGCTGTATGCAAGTTGCACGCTCCAGATGGGCTCCTGGGTAGGCTAGGTATCGGAGAGCCTTGAACATTTACGCATGCGCTGAAGGAATGTTTGAAGACGAGAGAAAAAAGCAGTACCTCCAGACGTGGCGCTGGAGCGTCGTACCAAACTAGTCATCCCGGGATTTCGGCCTGTGCGATCGCTTTTGGACGCAGTTGGCCCTTTGCAGCATTCTGCTACCGACCTCGCGTCCCGGTACGGCATTGAGGGAGGGATATGTCGGCCCCTAAACCATGTGAGATAAATCCCTCGCCTTCTCACAGCTCTAGACCACCCTTGTCATTACAATTTAGCGCAAGATCTCGATCGCTTAAATATTCAAGGGAAAAGTCATTTTATGTGACATATGGTAAGCACTGGAGTCGCAGATTACAAAATGCACGCACGCGCTCTGTTGAAGGCAGCTATTTTTTTAAAAATTAACTTTGCCAGTCAAGCTGGCAAAGCGCCACACCAGCTTGCGCCAATTACTGTGGCCCCTTTTTTTACCCTCCCAACCATGATACAAAACAGAACACAGACCACAACACCGGGAACTACGTGCCCTACACTTAGCGACAAATGTGTGGGTTCTTTTACGTCCCACAGGATTATTAACATTGAAGGGTTGTGAGACGGGACCTCCGGCTTATCGTCCCTATCCGAGAAGACTTGAAAGTCTAACCATTTGCAGATGTAGTTACAAAGGCAGCACTTTCTCCTCAGTTATTTAAAGACCCTGAGTGTTGGTTCTGCCGGAGTCGAACTCGCGACCTCCCGCGTGACAGCCCGGTGCTCAACCAACTGAGCCACCGGTTTATTTCATCTCGAATTTCAGGATAACTGTAAGAGCCAATGTCTTCGAGACATTACATTTACAACTAAAATACGTAGCAAATACAGATACATAACTAAGTACATGACATTTAAAGATGATTAAAAAGAAAAGCCGCTGTACAAAATGCGGTCTTGGATTCTCTAGTTTAAAACCAGTAAACCCAGTGCTACGGACAAAATCAGGTTCAGGTAGCGCATTCCGCAACTTAGCTGATACGTAAAAAAAAGAACTAAGAACATAACTGGTTGTTTTAAGTTTATTAAGGAACAGAATGCAATTTCCACGAAGATCACGCATAAGACGATTTTGAATGCGCTTACTGCGTAGAGATGTAGAGTTTGACTTAAGTGGTAAGAGGACAGGTAATTTGCAAATATAACTCTCGATTATCGAGATATCGATATCGATCGATCGATTATATTTATAATTTGATATCGATTGCTATCGGTTGTCATGAATCATCGATTCCATCGATTGTTCAGGCCTTGAATGGGCGTTCAAGACTGGGATAAAATGTAAAATTAATGGCAGTTGAAATTTAGCCACCATATTGGCAACATCAAAAACACACTCTCTGAACGTCCAAAGAATACTCTCGCGGTAATGGAAGCAGCAAAAAATATTGGCCAAAATTACTTGAGGGCAACTGTTATTCTAAAGGCAGGTACAAACGTCGGATTGGCTAAACTCGGATCGCTCACCTAGAATCGACGTAAAAATATGATAAGGCCTCGAGAAATCACCCTAGCCCTAATCCTTTGTGAAATCGGTGCAAACGCTGAATATTTTTGGCGTACAAAACTGTTTTTCGCTTGATCTGAGGTGAGCGACACCAGCTGATCCGGTCCGAGCTTTTTGTAAAGCAAAGATCTTGAATTCTGTTCAGCAGCAGATGAGCAAGTTAGACATCAATCAAATTTTAACAGGTCAGGCTGCGGTCTTTAAAATTTCTTGCTATGCGTGTTTCAATGAAAATAGATTTTAGGCTATTTCGTTTCACCCTTTTGCGGTTCTAGATTGACATTACTTTTTTCAATAAATGATGTAGAAACAGTTTAGGTTTTCCCAGGGAAATAACAGCAAAAATTGGATGAATTTTGGTTGAAAATCATGATTAGATTTTGTGCTAACATGCAGCTAGCAAGTAAATTTATTCAGTTCATTTGCATGTAAAGTTAACAGGAAACAAGTCAGTTACATCATTAAGTGAAGAAGAGAAAGACAAAATTGAGGAAGCAATGGTGAGGCGTGGCTCCACAGACATCCCAATAACTGACAAAAATGTGGTAAAATCTGTGCAGGATATCATGGTGGGTGAAGTCCCAGTATCAAGACTGATGGCATTGGATGCCATTGTTCTGGGAATAAACGACATACAATTGGGAGATATTCTGCGTGCTAAGCCAACAGTTTAGCGTTATGTTTTCCCATCACCAGAGCAAGTATTAGCTGACGCTGAAACATTAAAGAATAATATGAGCCTTGGTGGACTGGAGAAGGTTAATAATGAAATAAAGATGAATGCCTTCCAGTGGTTCCTAAGATTTGCAAGTGAATACAAGGAACCCATAGGTTGGAAATTTGGCGTAAAGGAATTACCAATGAAATACCAAGCCGTAATTTGCCCTTTTAAAATATGCAAATTAGCCAAGTGAATACATCATAAACTCAATCGAATTTTTCTCAAATACGATGAAAAAAGATATCTCAGCCAATTTGTACTGATCGGAAATGCTTGATTTTAGGCAGTAAGATTTTAGTAGATGTGCTTCACAATATGATCATACCACTTTGTTACCATGGCAACATACTGGGTTTCAGACCTCCCTGATATTAAAGGCTTTGCTGGCCACCTTTGGCGTTCTGGTTTGGTATTTGCCAGTGGTGCCTCATCTGCATGATCCTGCAAGCATATTAATGTGTTAGGTCGAGTTTGTGGCCTTGTTAAATGATTTTTTTGCTTATGATCACCAAAATATTGAAATCAGGTTGGAGGAGACTGGAAAAGAGTGAGTTGCCATGGCAACCAATATCGGTGTGTTGCCTATAAAACTATTAGCCTACCAAGTTTCATGCAAAAGAGCCTGCCCGCAGGCTACCGGAACCAATACAGATATTTACAAACGGTAAATGACGTTTTTAATCTTTCCTGGAATTCTGTGATAAGCCTAAAATTTCAAGGGATAAAAATTTGATCATAGTAGCACTTTAAATATTATTATTTCCGAGCATGTGTCAGCTGAGGTTGTGTAGTAGATAACCAAAGAAGACCTGTAACAATTGGCCTTAATCATCTTGTATCCAACAAAGCACTAGTGGGATAATATTATGTGATTGCACTGACGTAATAGCGGCCATGTTGGTGGAAAAAACAATACTGGAAAAGCCTTTTGGGAATTTGACTATTACTTATGCAAAACGTGAACTATATTTTTCTATTGCTTTGGCACCAACATTGCCATCTTGTCACGTGAGTGCAATCAAATAATACTATTGGTGCTTTATGCTAAATGCACATAAAATATCAATAAATCTTCCGACTTTTCTGGGTGAATTTAATATACTGCTTGGACAAAGTGTAAAGCACGGCTACAGTTATCACATTTTACAGCTTTACGTACTCATACCCCATGATGGCTTTTATAAGCCAGTCACAACTGTAGAATTACTATATATTCATCTTTTTACTAAAAGTAAAGTAAAGTACTGAAAAGAAGCAGACTAACAACAATTTTTGTCGAAATGACGACACATTTGAAATTAACTTGTAGACAACATTCGAACGAAGTTCAACAGGCACAGGGTCCTTCACACTAAACATGTTTCGGATCTTGAAGGAAGAAAAGGCTAGCTTAACATCAAGATTGTTACAATAACGTTAGCCTTTTCTTCCTTCAAGATCCGTAACATGTTTAGTGTGAAGGACCCTGTGCCTGTTGAACTTCGTTCGAATGTTGTCTACAAGTTTACCTGTGCAAGCTGTAATTCTTGCTATGTCGGCGAAACTAGCCGACACCTCAAGACACGCATTCACGAACACTTAAACAGGGAAAGGACCTCACATATCTTTCAACACCTTCAACAATCCGAGGCATGCCGTAACTCCCGCTCTGCTGAATGTTTTGAAGTTATAGACCGTGCGACCACAAAAGTCCAAGGTCAAGATAAAAGAACAAGGAAAGGTTACGTTTATACAAACGTTGGCCGTGTAGCACTTAGCTTATATTTTAAACAGAGTTAACTGAATAGAGTGTAATGTGAAGTGCTAGATTTCTATCCCATATGAACCATGTGAGTGTTAGCCCTACTGATTCAATTCCCACCCTGGTCAGAGTTTTTCTCTGTCCTTGTGTGGGCCCATTTCCATCAGTAGGGCTAACGCTCACATGGTTCATATTCATATTCAATTCATCTCTTATATCTCAACTCACATTTACAACAATTTACATCAATTTGCACAATTTGCATACATTGTTTTTGCTATTTTTGTCTTTGTTCCACAATAACTTTGTTCTGATTGGCCATTTTAAACAGTGTGTGCAGAGCCGAAAAACTTGTGGCGTTCTAAAAATAGAAAGATATGGGCAAAGGTTGACTCATAGGGCTTGTATGGGGAGAGGCAAGCTCCTACTCATGCGCTCCTGTCACAGGTCATTGTTTTACCAATACAGAAAGTATCCTAAACATTGACAAAAGCTAACCTTAAGCCTAAAAACTTCTGTGTAGGCCTAATTAGATCTAAGGTTAGCCTTTATGGATGTTTAGGATATTTTCTGCATTGGTGAAGCAATGACCTGTGACCTGTAAAAAAGGACGTATACAAAACATGGACCCCAGGTCCCTGGACCACCAATGTTGACCCGGTCCATGGACCCCTTCATGTACCTGGTCCATGGACTGTCCCTGTGGACCACCCCTCATTTTGTACAATTAGAAGCAGAAAAATGTTTAGACGAGAAAGAGACAGAGTGATCCTGGCACTTATCTTGACAATTTAAGCAATAATTATTGTCTTACAGAGACATGAAAAATTCAGGAGGCTTTAACGGTATTCGAACCCATGCCTTCTGCGATGCCCGGTACAATGCTCTACCAACTGAACTATGAAGCCACTCAGTTGGGAGAAAGTCATGTTTTGCATACGTCGTCCTCTTGGGGCCTTAGCATGACTTTTTGGCCTGGCCTGTCTTATGCCACGCTGGTAAGCCTGTGCTCAGCCGACCGGTTTGCTCAGTTGGTTGAGCATCGGACTACTGTGCGGGAGAGGTCACGGGATCAAAACCCCGGCCGGACCAAAACTAAGATTCGCGTAAGGTTGTGCGAGAAGATCTTCGTGTGTAGACGAGGATTGCGTGTACATATCACGCGAGCATGTAGGTATATATGTGCAAAAGCAGTCCGGCAAAGTTCCCCACAAAGTGTTGTTCACTGACCCTGAAAAACCATAAGGAAGTGGTCAACTACATTTTAGGTGCTATAGGTGTCAATAAGAGACTATAGGCCTTTTGCAACAAACAATCACATGGTACAAAATCCGCCATGCTGGAGGGCAAGCTCATTATTATTCCCCCACTGGGACATTAAAACAAAGAGACCTGAACCAGTCAAGCTTGACTTGCCTTTGTTTTAATGTCCCAGTGGGGGAATAATAATGAGCTTGCCCTCCAGCATGGCGGATTTCGTACCATGATATCATTAGTTGCAAAAGGCCTATTGCTGAAATCACAAGCCCATACCTAGGAGTGACGTTTTCACATATCACGATTTATTGATGTCATAGCGTAACTTTGTTGTTTTCTTGCGGGAAAGGTAGACTAAAAATAGATTGGTCCGCAAAACTGCCATGCCATGGGCTTGATATGGAAGTTGTTTGGTCCTATTCATGGTCTCTTTCTTACAGTCAAAGCAGCTCAAGCGTTCCTCCGACGAGCGGATTAACGAGTTCAATATTGCAAATTAGATTTCAGGAATCATTTCAGCAATCTGGTCGTCGGATTAATGATCAATCCTCAATTCAAAACTCGAATTTTGATTGGGTCATTGCTCGCTTCCGGTGAGAATTTGACAGGTGTACTAATTTGCATAATCTGCCAAGGTCGTAACAAGCGTGATTTGTCTTTCTATTCATCCGACGAACAGATTATTCAAATGGTTACTGATATCAAATTTTCAACAATGAACTCATTAATCCGCTCGTCAGAGGAACGCTTGAGCTGCTTTGACTGTAAATTGTTCAGATAAGTGCGTCGATCACTTCTCTCTTTCGTCTAAGGATTTTTCTGCTCGTCACTTTACAAAATAAGGGGTGGTCCACAGGGGTAGTCCATGGACCGGGGCCATGAAGGGATGGTCCATGGACCTGGCATCCATGCTTTGTCTACACCCGTATCATGGAGTCACGCAAGGTGACAATTCCGAAATTCAAAATGCCGTATTTTCGCAACGAAAGACGTCATGGAAATGGGAACTTGAAAAAAGATTTATTTCTAGGTCATCTTGAACCTCTGAGAAATAAAAGTTCAAAACACCTTGCGGTTTGATTTTAGAATTTGATGACATCACTGTGAAAACCATCTATTAATTAATTCTCTAAAATTACTGCCTAGTTTGTACACACCTTGTCTGTTTAGATGTAAACCTCCTCTATGAAGACAATCAAAGTCAATGTTTTCATTTGGTATAAACTTCCATTCATGAGCGTTACAGAACCATTTAAGTGTTTTGTTAACCTCGGGTACCTTTTTGTTAAGTCCTTCATCATCTTTCCTGCGAATGACGCCAGAAATAACTGTAATTCTTGTTGTGGGAGACTCAAGCTGAATATCATTTCAAAAGACGACAATTTTTGTTGCAATCTTCTGTGGCTGGTAGTTAAGCCAACGTGCATTGTAATCTCGTCCGGTTTCCGTCGTATGAATGGTTTGACGAAGTCCAACATATCGACTGTACTGCCGCTAAACGATTTCGATTCTACGTTTGCTGCCTTCGACAATTTCCTGCCTTGGATGTTATAGGTCATAGAATCTCCAAGAATCACAACGGACTTTGTTGTAGTTGATCGATTTGATGGATGCAGCGTATTCCTTGTATGCATTTTCTTGACTCTTGTAACTTGTTATTCTCCAGAAACGTGCACTACGCTTAATCAATTTTGCAGCTCAAGCTCAACACGATTTACCTTTTTTTTTGTTAAAGCTAAGGTTCTTCCTGTAAACTTTCCTTATGTCTTTGAAGTTGCAAAATATTTAATGTATGCTGTTAATGGTAAACAAGCACCGCCGAATATTTTAGATCTCTTTTGCAGAACAGTAAGTATTTAACAATTATTCACCGATATTCATCGAGCCTGAGATGAATCATTGTTCTAGTCCAATTACACAGGTCATTATTTGACGAATATGAATTTTCTTTAAAAGAATTAATTTCTTCGTCCTGTCACCTCGACAAAATGGCTTGCGGCCATTTTGAAAAAAAAAACCGCTTAGGTGATTATCGGGTAATAATCACTTCAAGTGATACCAAACAGCGCAGGGAATTTTTAATAATCACCTACGTAATTATACTAAACACAGATATTCCACTCGTTCATCAACATCTCAAAAGTTTTATACAAAACACTCCAGAACTGACTTGCAAAAAAACGTTTTGTCACGTATTGGATCGAGAATTTGGAATGAGATACCTTAAACTACTAAAGAGAGCTAAGCTAACCACCTTACACAACAGAAGATTGCAAAACGCCGCAATATTCCTGTACAAGATTAAAAACAAGCTGCTGCCCTTAAAGAATAGGAAAAATGTCAAATAATAGTTTCAAAAATAACATGAGAAATGTACTATACGACATATTAATAACTGAAGATAATATCGAAACTAAAGAAATACTAGTTATACCGTCCTTATTGTGTAATTTACTGTAATTTTTAGGTCGTAATATTTCTTATTTATTCAACCTCAAATAGTTCATGCCTTTTCCCCTTTTTTCTTTTATATTACATAATGAATCTGTATATGAATCTTACATAGTTGAATCTCTCGAACGAGGTCAGTCTAATTGTTATTTAGTATTTTTAAGAAAGAAATAAACTTGAAACTTAAACTTCTTGGATTTTGTTTGAACAGTTTCCCAAGAGGAACAAACGATCTTGTAGGTTATCTCCCAATTATCTCTTGTGCTGCGAGTTTACTTTCCTTTTCAATTTCGTTGTTGAAGAGTCGCAATGTCGTTATTAGACTCTTATTTTCATCGCTTCAAACATTTGTCTCTTGTTTTCAAGAGATATAACACGATTCAAGTTCTTGTAGTTTCTGCTTAAGGTCTTTGTTTTCCGGCTGAAGTTCGGTTTCCTCTGTTGTTGTCTTCCCACTTATGAGAACTGAGATTTCAGACCGACGTTTGCTGATTTCGTGTCTAAATTGTTCGCTTATCTCACGCATTGCAGTGCCTCTTAGATTTGAACAAGATACATGATCGTTTTTGCACTGATCTTCCGTTCTCTCGCTTCGGTTTTCTTGGCTCTTTCTTGGAATGAAGGATTCATTCTCTTCGTGTATCTCGTGGTCGCTGATAATTGTGAATTCCGATAATTTCTTACCGATAATTTCAGATTTGGATCCTTGGATGTTAAGTGTTTACGTGCCAGGGTAGAAACTTATTAGACACCATCAGCTTTCATTGTGTTAAAGTCTCCATTGATGGTTGTAAAGTTCCATGTTCCCTAAACTTTCAAATCAACGTTAATAAATAATTTATAACTCCCCTAGCCATTTGAACATGTTCTCGTCTCCAGATTTAGTCAAAGAAATAAACCTATATCGCTCACAGGGTTGATTAACACCAGCTTTCACGGAAGGTTTGCTAACACGTGCATCCTGCTTGCCAGACATGGATGATTTATTTGCCGAAGCAATAACTATCCCTCATTAATATATGACGCAATTCAGCCTTTTTACTCTACTAGACAGTTTTTGCAGTCTAGCCAAGTGTCGCTGAAGAGTTGTAACACCAGAATGATCAGGACCGAGACGAATCAAATAGATGGCCAACGCACGTTCAAAATACTCCTTTGCCTGCTCCAGCTCACCATGGTCACGGAGTACAACAGCCAAGTTTTTATAAGAATCTGCGACATGAATATGTTGAGATCCCAACTTTTGTATCTGTATAGCAAGTGCGAGCTCAAGATACGCCTTTGCTTGTTCCAGGTCACCCTGGGCACGGAGTACACTGGCTATGTTGTTGTAACTGGATGCGACATCGATATGCTCAGATCCCAACTTTTCTATCCGTATAGCAAAAGCGCGATCATAGTATTCCTTTGCTTGTTCCAGGTCACCTTGGTCATGGAGTATAGTTGCTATGTTGTTGTAACTGGTTGCGACATGGATATGCTGAGATCCCAACTTTTCTATCTGTATAACAAGAGCGCGATCATGATACTCCTTTGCCAGTTCCAGGTCACCCTGGGCATGGAGTACAATGGCTATGTTGCTGTAACTGGTTGCGACACCAATATGCTGAGATCCAAACTTTTCTATCTGTATAGCAAGAGTGCGATCGAGATACTCCTTTGCTTCTTCCAGGTCACCTTGGTCATGGAGTATAGTGGCTATGTTGTTGTAACTGGTTGCGACATCAATGTGCTGAGATCCCAACTTTTCTATCCGTATAGCAAGAGCGCGATCGAGATACTCCTTTGCTTGTTCCAGGTCACCTTGGTCATGGAGTAAAGTGGCTATGTTGTTGTAACTGGTTGCAACATCAATGTGCTGAGATCCCAACTTTTCTAACCATATAGCAAGAGCGCGATCGAGATACTCCTTTGCTTGTTCCAGGTCACCTTGGTCATGGAGTACAGTGGCTATGTTGTTGTAACTGGTTGCGACATCGGTATGCTGAGATCCCAACTTTTCTATCTGTATAACAAGAGCGCGATCATGATACTCCTTTGCCTGTTCCAGGTCACCCTGGGCATGGAGTACACTGGCTATGTTGCTGTAACTGGTTGCGACATCGATATGCTGAGATCCCAACTTTTCTATCTGTATAGCAAGAGCGTGATCGAGATACTCCTTTGCTTGTTCCAGGTCACCTTGGTCATGGAGTATAGTGGCTATGTTGTTGTAACTGGATGCGACATTGATATGCTGAGATCCCAACTTTTGTATCCGTATAGCAAGAGCGCGATCATGATAGTCCTTTGCCTGTTCCAGGTCACCCTGGGCATGGAGTACACTGGCTATGTTGCTGTAACTGGTTGCGACATTGATATGCTGAGGTCCCAACTTTTCTATCTGTATAGCAAGAGCGTTATCGAGATTCTCCTTTGCTTGTTCCAGGTCACCTTGGTCATGGAGTATAGTGGCTATGTTGTTGTAACTGGATGCAACATCGATATGCTGTGATCCCAACTTTTCTAACCGTATAGCAAGAGCGCGATCGAGATACTCCTTTGCTTTTTCCAGGTCACCTTGGTCATGGAGTATACTGGCCATGTTGTTGTAACTGGTGGCGACATTGATATGCTGAGATCCCAACTTTTCTATCTGTATAACAAGAGCGCGATCCTGATACTCCTTTGCCTGTTCCAGGTCACCCTGGGCACGGAGTACGCTGGCTATGTTGTTGTAACTGGATGCGACATCGATATGCTGAGATCCCAACTTTTCTATCCGTATAGCAAGAGCGCAATCCTGATACTCCTTTGCCTGTTCCAGGTCACCCTGGGCACGGAGTACGCTGGCTATGTTGTTGTAACTGGATGCGACATCGATATGCTGAGATCCCAACTTTTCTATCCGTATAGCAAGAGCGCGATCATGATACTCCTTTGCCTGTTCCAGGTCACCTTGGTCATGGAGTATAGTGGCTATGTTGTTGTAACTGGTGGCGACATCGATATGCTGAGATCCCAACTTTTCTATCCGTATAGCAACAGCGCGATCATGATACTCCTTTGCCTGTTCCAGGTCACCTTGGTCATGGAGTATAGTGGCTATGTTGTTGTAACTGGTGGCGACATCAATATGCTGAGATCCCAACTTTTCTATCCGTATAGCAAGAGTGCGATCATGATACTCCTTTGCCTGTTCCAGGTCACCTTGGTCATGGAGTATAGTGGCTATGTTGTTGTAACTGGATGCGACATCGATATGCTGAGATCCCAGCTTTTGTATCCGTATAGCAAGAGCGCGATCATGATACTCCTTTGCCTGTTCCAAGTCACCTTGGTCATGGACTATAGTGGCTATGTTGTTGTAACTGGATGCGACATCGACATGCTGTGATCCCAAGTTTTCTAATGTAGAGCAATTGTTTTCGCTCATTATATCTCTACTTTGTTTTCTGACGTTCTTGTTGCCGTTGCCTTCCTTATGGCTAAAGCTTCCTATCATTTTATTTGGAGCAAATATAGGGAGGGTCAGTGGTTCCTATGCAAGGAAAAATGAAAGCACCGTGATAAATTTACAGTCCAGGTTTTAATGATTAAACTGCGATTTTTAAGTGAGTAGAGAAGGGGAAGGTTGTAAGCAAAAAATAAAAAAGCTTTACAAAGAGGAAATCAGGAAAATTTGAAGGCGATCTCCTTCTATTTCCCGCCTCTAATTTAAGAGTTTAACCTAACCAGTGCCTAATATGATAAAGCTGTAAACCACTTTCCAACTTAACATTCCACGGAGAACTCATGGGCATGTCAGTCCTTACAAAGAGTGTAACAGGTGGATCTGATCTCACCTTTGCTAGGTGTCACTGAAATTCTCCTCTACGCAAGCTGAATGATATACGACGCCGAAGTGCAATGGTTCCGATCAATTTGCCGTCTCCAAGACAACTAGCAACAGAGATGTACGTCGTCCTGCAACAGATATTAGCCCAAACTTCAGTGACGTGAGCAGTGATAGTTTTAGCTTCTGCTAGTCTAACTACACTTCAACTGTTGTAAGGCAATCCCTTACTAAAAAAAACAACAACAAAAACAAACGGAATATACGATGCTTTAATAGGTGTATCATTTCCTTATTAATTATTGATGAACTTATATTTTACGGAAGAAATAATATTTGCCGTTGCCAGGATTTTTTGTGAGCGTGCAGTTTTTCTTTCATATCACGTAAGCTCGGTCCACAGGAACACCAAACTGTGGCCAGATAATGAAATTTCGGTGCATTAAACTTCTCTGTAACAAGATATGACTTCCCTTTTAGCCTTGAAGGTTTCTCTTCCGCTTTCGCTTTAGAAATATGCGTCGACGCTTCTAAATGCTCCAATGACAGTACAGGCGCTGAGTATAATTAAAAGCTTAAAGGGCCACCGACAACCACAAGTCTTTGCGGGCGTGCAAGCTATCGGCGCCATTTTCTGTAATACAGAAACTAGTATTTCTTGAAAAGTCAAATTCCATCGCCTCACATCGTCGCGTGTTTTGGATGCCAAGTAACTTCAAACTTTGTTAATATTTTCCTTAATGTTTAAATATTGTATTTTTGGCGTTATTTGGGTGTTGTGTTCGTGTTAAAAGCGAAATGAAAACTGTGAAGAAAGGTCGTCCGCCGAGGAAGGAAAAGCGCCATGTTATTTGGCTCACTACTTCAACCTTAAGATTATGGAACGAAAGGAGGAAGGCGTTTGGATTAAAAAACAAATCGAACAGCGAATTCGCAGAAGTTCTTCTTCACGGGATGTTTCTGAAGCGAACCGGCCGATTCGATTGCCCGGATAATAACAACAACAAAGGCGCGCAAAGGACACTGGTTGTCGGTGGCAATTTAAGCTTAATTTGAGCTTAAATTATTGACGGGTTTAATTACAAATCATTCGTGTCGACCAGCTACGAAGGATCGCAAACATTTGACTTATCGATTTCATAGAAGTCTCTTAAGTTCTTGCGATGGTGAAAAATCACTGCACGGTCAACAAGTCTGAAGACTCTAATATAGAACCTGATCAGCCACGCCCTCACCCCTGAAACAACGGACACCAACATGACATTAACAAATTCGATAATGGAATTCAACAGTCCAAGAAGACATGCAAGATAGCTTAGCCGTTCATCGTTGCGATAATCAAGAAAGACAAAGATCGGTGGTGCTAACATGCAAGCGATTCTTAGTTCGTCGCAGCTGCGACTTCGATCGTTTCGAAGGCACAGGACATGATGTTCATAGCACTGCATATAAACACGATGCACCGCAAACAATCAATTGCTACGCGCTTGCGTATTCCATTATGTACTTGAGACACTACCCTATGCTTGATTGGTTCAGCTAAGAGCGTTCCACCAACCTCACTTGCACGTTTGTTCACAAACCACTATGTATTCGAAACTGGTACGGTCTGATCGCGGTTTTAGCGCAGTTATGCTGAAAAGGTTCACTCAGACAGCGCTATGCAGTTTATTTCTGTTAAAATAACTATGAATCTGTCCTTCTGCTGGAAATGCACTACCTGGGGCCCCTTGCAGTCCTTACAAAGAGTGTAACAGGTGGCTCTGATCTCACCTTTGCTAGATGTCACTGAAATTCTCCTCTACGCAAGCTGAATGATATACGAAGCCAGAAGTGCAATGGTTCCAATCAATTTGCCGTCTCGAAGACAACTAGCAACAGTGATGTACGGCCTCCTGCAACAGATATTACCCCAAACTTCAGTGACATGAGCAGTGATAGTTTTAGCTTTTGCTAGTCTAACTACACTTCAACTGTTGTAAGGCAATCCCTTACAAAAAAAAAATACAAACGGAATATACGGTGCTTTAATAGGTGCACTACTTCCTTATTAATTATTGATGAACTTCTATTCTACGGAAGAAATAATATTATATGGCGTTCCACCAAAGTCACTTGCACGTTTGTTCAATAACCGCTATATATTCGAAACTGGTACGGTCTTATCGCAGCTACGAAAAGCTGGGTAAAGTAGTTTAATGGAACTTAAGTATTCATGGCACCATATAACATTGAAAAGGGAAAATTCCCTTTCTACAGATACTATGGCAACAGGTCGATATTTACTTTAATCAATAATGGATGGCCGGATTTTATAACAAACGCTTAAACGCACCTTGCAGTCACAAGAATTCATAATTATCATTTTAGCGCAGTTATGCTGAAAAGGTTCACTAAGACAGCGCTATGCAGTTTATTTCTGTTAAAATAACTGTGCATCTGTCCTTCTGCTGGAAATGCTGAGTATTCATGGCACAATCAATGCTTAAGTATCTATGGCACCATATAACAATGAAAAGGGAAAATCCCCTTTCTATAGATCCTATGGCAACTGGTCAATATTTACTTTTAGTATAATTTTCAGCGGTGAATATTTAACAATTATTCTTTGAAATCGAGGTAAATATTCTACCACTATTCACCGAGATTGAAAAGAATAATTATTTTAGTATATACTCACAAAGTGATCTCAACAACAATTGCAGAAGAAAACCTTTCAAAGTCGATCGATCTCAATTCATGCGTGGAAAACGTGCAAGCGGCAAAAAGCATGCGCGAAAGTGTTTACAGAAGCTTTCAGACATGGCAAATCTAAATAACCTTCGTTAAAATCCCCGCCACAAACAGCAAAATGGTCATTTAACACTGTTTAAATCAGCAATCTAAATCGAAAGTCTGCTTGTTAAAATATTTTCACCGTTCGATCAAAGTTTTAGAGGTTTATTTGAAATGGAAATTGAAAGTGCAGTTGGTAAGGGTTCCACATGAAATGGCGGCTCTAATTGAGGTGAGCGTTGGTTTGCTGTAAAATGTCCCGTCTGGTTCCCTTACAGTCACATGGAACTTTCTTAAACACTTTTAATTCTTCGATTTCAGTAACAAACTAGTTTTTCTGGGCGACTAGTCCTACAAGATAGAATTACTCCGAGTGAAACAAATTGTTGGCGTGAAGATTGTTTAATTTTCAGCAATAATAATCTGGAAAAACGAAGTCAAACACTGGTTGGCAAAAGTATGAACTTTTCGCTTACCTTTAATTTTGTGGCCCTCTTTGTATTTTGTAACACAGCATCATCTTGTATTCTCAATATTTCCGATTCATAAATGCTGGCGAGTTTACGCCGGCCATTTTGTTTCGTTTGGATCACGCTTTATTCACTCCGTAGGGAGTGAATAATGCTTAATTACTCCGAGATAGCGAACCAATCAGATTGCTTGAAACACCAAGACCACTGAGTGAGTATATACTAATTGTTAATCAATCATGGATGGTTGGATTTTTATAATAAACTCGTAAACGCACCCTGCAGTCCCAACAGTTCATAATTGTCATTTTAGCGTAGTTATGCTGAAAAGGTTCACTCAGACAGCGCTATACAGTTTATTTCTGTTAAAATAACTATGAATCTGTCCTGCTGGAAATGCTGACTGTTAACTAGAGATGTTTCAGTTTTTACACTGCTCAATGAGCAAACTGAAGTATCCTAATGCGTCATGCACAAGAAATTATAGTTGTTTTATTTCTTCTAGTTATGATCTTCAGTTTAAAACAGCCTTGGAGAAATGAGGACGCAAACACTGACGTAAGATTAATAGGATGGATAGAAAGGCAATTTTTGCATCCAGCATAATCAGTCGCAAGCAAGCTTCACCTGGCATTGAAAGAAGAACAATCGAGAACAACCTTCTAATACCGTGACATATTTTGTAAAGGCTTCATTCTTTCCACAATAAGCCGATCTTAAAATATTTCGTTTTTTCTAGGTAGAAATATCAGTGTATTATATAGCGTCGTAGGGCGTCTTTCAACTTGAAACTCCAGAATTCAGTCCTGTTATCTAGACGGACATGGCAACACATGGTGGAGCGGAATACATACGAGAGCATAATGTCAAACTTTAACTTCGGAGTCATGCGATTTTTTTCTTCCCCGGTTTAACAAGTGCCGTGGAAATCTTTGCTATTCCTTGAACTATCAGCTTTCTGGAAATGGCCTTAAGTGCAATGAGCAAATATGAGATACCCAAAGGGGTTCTTTTAAAGATAACACGACATAAGGAACTAAACAACAATATCCCGAATTATGCCATTTACGACCTATTTTACCTAATACCTTGTGCTTGCCTTTAAGTCAGTAATACAAGCCATACAGGTTTAGTTAGCTGTAGAAGGGTCTTCAAAAAGACTGCTGAAAAACTTACCTCTTTATCGCACAACAGTTTAGTTAACAGCACAGTGACGGGCAAAGTCCCTTTGCAAATATTCTGTTGGCAACCGGTCAATTCGCCAGCGAGCAGGCTCTCTCTCTGCGGTGGAAGAGAAGTAGAGGCCCACATTCTACCCCCAACCCAAGTCCCTCGAAGGGCCCGCTCCCACGCTACCGTTCAATAATTAGGACTCTGCTACGCCTGATGAGTCCACAACATTTTGACCACTCTGATGACGAATATCGTTGTCGATAAGAGTACAGACAACGCTGAACCACCTTCGATTTGTTTCTTACCACAATATTCGACGATAAAGAAAGTGTTTATTTCAGAGCGTAACCAAAGCCATGACACAAAGAAAGAGCAAGAGTTGTCTAAACTTTCTAGCAATATGATCGGCTTATTTCCCAAAATCAGCGTTCCTGATTGGGTATTACATTGCGTGACAAATTTACGCGAGCATTACGCAAGCAGCTTTGTCTAGGCTATTATTGACAACGGCAAATTAGCCAATCAGATTGCGAAATGACAAGCAATTGAGGTAAAAATGATATTTTCCATCGTGATAAATATGATATAAACAACCTTGAGAAATATTATATATACCACCGCGATAAACGATAGCAGTCTGCAATACTCTTTTAAGAGTGAAGACTTACTTGGTAAACAAATAGAGAAATAAATAAATTTACGGTCCAGGATTTAATGATTTAACTGCGATTTTTAAGTGAGTAGAGAAGGGGAGGCTTGTAAGCAAATAATGAAAAAGCTATACAAAAACGAAGTCAGGAAAATTTTGAAGACGATGGTCTTCCATTTTCCGCCTCTAATTTAAGACCGCTGCCTAATATGATGAAGCTGTAAACCACTTCCCAACTTAACATTCCACGGAGAACTCATGCACATGTCAACGGGACAAGCCTCTTGCAGTCCTTACAACGAGTGTAACAGGTGGATCTGATCTCACCTTTGCTAGATGTCACTGAAATTCTCCTTTACGCAAACTGAGTGATATACGAAGCCGGAAGTACAATGGTTCCTATCAATTTGCCGTCTCGAAGACAACTAGCAACAGTGATGTACGTCCTCCTGCAACAGATATTCTGAGAGTTGGGCGATTGTGATCTTTGTGTTGAATTCGCACATTTCTTGTCAAAATTTATAACAATTGAAAGAAAAAGAAAGCTAACAAAAACAAAAAACACTATTGCCATCGTGTTAGTTTTTCCTAAAACAAGACGACTCCAAAGGCGTATCCGTGGAATGCGCAAACAGTTAGCACAAATTGTCCACTTACAGTGAACTTCAAGTACAGGTAAACTTCGGAAAATGGCGAGAGATTACCAGAAAGATACATCTGTAATACAACTTGAAGTTGTCTGTTGTAAAAACTCATTATTAATGTTACTAAATTTGCAAATGCAAACAACGAAGCCCTATTAGCGGGTTCTCGGGATACGGGATCTTTCATTTATTTATTTTTTGGAATGAGACTTTATTTAAATCCTACAGTTTTACTTCCTTCCTTAACTCCGTTCATCCAAAAATTACAAGATCAGCCTTAAATCATCCGAAAACCTTATTACAGACCACAGTTCAACAACTTATCATCCAGGGCCCGGTTGTTCGAAAGCCGATTAACTTAATCCAGGATTAGCGTAAACCTTTGTTTCATGTTTTCAACAATTTTGTGAAAGTTTCTTTTGCTTATTTTTGTTCTTCAAGATTGACTTCTTCTAGTGTAAAGTTTTGTCGAATATCAGCGTTGAACAGCATTTGGGAGTAAAGAAATAAAGTCCTTGGTTAATATTTAATCTGGAATTAGCGTTAATCGGCTTTTGAACAACCGGGCCCTGGGCCAGTTGTTCAAAAGCCGATTAATGCTAATCTCAGGTTAAAAATGAACAAACGAGTTTTATTCTCTACTCCCAAATGCTGTTCAAGGCTGATATTCCGTGAAACTTTACATTAGAAGAAGTCAATAAGCAAAGGAAACTTTCACCAAAAAGTTGAAAACATGAAACAAAAGTTTACGCTAATCCTGGATTAAGGTAATCGGCTTTCGAACAACCGGGCCATGTATTCGAATTCCGGTTCCGTAATCCTGGTTTAGTTTCTTGCAAACTGTTTAAATCTACCGTGGCGAAGACAAGAAGACAACATGTGTACTCCATTTCTCAGAATGCTCAAAAATGTAAAATTCCGTAATTACGCGTTCTATAGTCCAGTCCAAAGTTCTAGTTTTACAATTCCATAATCTTGATTTCAGTATCAGAGTAACTTGGTACCAAACGTTTCACAATAACTTGAAATCTCGTCAAGAAAAGAGCTTAAATCCAGTAGTCCAGTCTGGGTTTAAATCGCCAAAACTCTTTCTATTATCGATTCAAAACTCAACAAAAGCTACAAGTAGTAAATAGTTCTCACAAACTACAAAAGTTCGTCATGATTCTACACTTGAGCTGAACAAAAAACTATCAAACGCGAAAACAAAAAACCCTAGTGATCGCTTCTCGAGAAAACACTGTCTAGTTACTGCACTACCACACGTACGCAATGCGCTCCTACTTTGAAAAAATATCCCGTATCTCCTCAGTCCCCCCCCGCGCCCCCCCCAGGCAAAAATCCCATATCCCCACAATTTTTTTACCTAAGTTTTCCCGTGTCCTGATCGCTTTTCGGCCTTTTGGCTAAGATTGGTTTCTCGGCCAAGGGCTACGGTCAAATGCTCATGTACTACGTACGGTATACTATTGTCAGTGCCGTAAGGGGCAGGCACAGAACAGTTTCGGTTGTTTATCTGTTCTGGCACAGAGGGTAGGGAAATGTCCGTGGTTTACCTGGGAGGATGGTGAAGATTCGGTCTGATCGACACTTACCTATCAACTGAGCTGCCCTTGTTTCTTCAGTAGATTGAAGTTGTCCTTTCGTAATATGTGGTACACGATAATGTTTTGGTCAATGTCATGGTAGATATATTTACTAGATACACCCTGAGAAGACATGTGGTTCAGTAAAGTACTTAACCCAGAACGATTGAAGAAAATAAAAGCAAATCGAGAAACATTTAGCTTCAAGGCTGACAAGTTAATCATTTACAAGTTCTTTTTCACCACAAGCTTAAGCGTGTACTCCGAGCTTCTGACAGCTTTCCAAGACCACTTTGCATTGAAGTTAAGCCCTTTCCGGGGGGTTAGTAACTGGATGGGAGACGTCAAAAGATGCAACTTGTTGTCAGGAACATACGACCAAAAATTATATTTTAATGCCCAAAAATGCGAACTAAGCAAGGTACAGATTTCGTTAGCCTGCCTTACGCAAAACAAATATTGACGCAAAAGTAAATAAATATTGATATGTAGTTTTTAAGGAGAGCAGAAGGAACTTTTAGGAAGTGTCGATCGAGAATAAGACAATCTGCGAGATGAAAACATCATAAATTTTGTCCCACGAATATAATACAAGTTACCATCAGCGAAAAAAATTTCGGGAGATTTTTGTACGTTCAATCTGGTCAGTGTACCTTCCGTCCATTCAATTTTCATCAAAAGAGAAAATTGAAAATTAAGAATGACAAATCTTGATTTTCAATTTTTGATATTCAGAAAAACAAAGATCATAGGTGAATTCTTAATTCTCCTTTGTTTTGGATTTTCACATAAACATGATTAAGCGACAAAGCTCTATCTTAGTATAGATTTCCTTTGTTCAGATTTAATGAAAATAGAAATGTGACAAGATTTGCTAAAATTTCTTAAAGTAACGAACATGCAAAAACCAGTTCAAAAACTGAAACTCAATTTTTGATTTCCGCAAATACGAAAATCGAAAATTGAAAAACGGGACGAAATATGTGTGAGGGGAGGGGACGGCAATAACAGAAGTGGAAAAACCAAGATGGCGGCAAAACGGTCAAACGATGCTTGAACAGAGTGGAGAAAATGTGCGTGGAAAACTGCAGCGACATTTCTGTGTTTTTGTCTTTGGAGCCTTGCTTTGTTTAAAATCAGTCCAAAATATTGATAAGGTAAGCGGGAGGCAAGCGTTTACTTCGCAGTTTGTGCCTTACAATAAGTTTGCCTGAATTAATCGCACTGCACCCCCTCCCGCCCCCCCCCCCCCCCCTTGGTTCATTTGAGTTTTGGAATAGTAATATTCTTCTTGAAGACCTGGCTTGAACAGCCCATAACGACCGTGCTGTGTGCATTCGCACATATCATTCCGACTTGTTCTTCCTGTTCAGGATAAAGAAATGACTGAATGCTTTTGATGGAACGGGCTGGCGAAATTGTCCTCGGTCACCCCTTCCTGTTTCATTAATTAGACGAAATAACAAAATCTGACACTCTCAATCAATTTTATTTTCTTTAAAACAGGAACTACAATGATTGATGCCATTCTCACTAAGCCATTCTTATGCATTTCCTGTGAGCTGTTGTAACGGATAAATCACTATCCATTGGAAAGCGCACTATTGGTTTCGCTATGACTTATCCACTAGATATAGAGGATATTATATGACCGCGCGGGGATACGAATTTTATCTTCGAGTGCTGCAAGTATCTCTCACGAGTGAGCGATACTTTCAACACGAGAAGATAAAATTCGTGACCCCAAGCGGCCATGTAATGTTCTGTTTATTACATAGATATTGATGAAATGTCTAGATTTAAAACAACTTGTTTTATTCAGTTTCGAAATGATGAAAAAGTGGTCACCAACCGCTAAAACACGCATGTTGTGTAACATAAAACAAGATATGAAAGTTATGAAAAAGAAATCATGATAATGTCCAATTTTGCAATCAAAATGTTAATGTAGTAGAGAAGAATTATATTAAAGCTCAAAAGTATCTTACAATGAAGAGAAAGCTCGCGTTTTATTGGCTAAGCGTGTTGGTTACCATGACAACACCTATATCCTCACATGTGAAAGATAAAAATGATATGTTCACTGCGCGCGGTGAAGATATGATTTTTTAGTAAAAGGAGAAATCCTGGTATTTCATCAATATCTATATAATAAAGTGATTTATCCGGCGGATAGCGCTATCCTTCGTTTGAACAACTGGGGCCAGGGGCCCGTTTCTCAAAAGTTCCGAAAACTTTTCGGGTCCGAAAAGCCATTTGTGAACCTGCCAACCGCTTGTTTTGAAAATCCGATCTTTTAACATGTTTTCAAGGTAGCAAAAAGCAAACTGACTGCGAAATTTAACGACTTAAACCCTCTCCGTTCTTGAGATACAGAGGGAACAGTTACACCCGAAAATGGCCAGTAAAGTTTCGCGACTTTCGAGAAACGGGCCCCAGGTCTTCAAGAAGTAAATTGCTATTCGAAAACTCAAATGAACCAGGGGATGCATTGAAATTCAGGCAAACTCATTATAAGGCACGCATCGTTCGACCCGCTTGCCGCCATCTTGGTTCTTCCACTTCTGGTGTTGCCGTCCCCTCCCCTCACACCCATTTTGTCCCGTTTTCAATTTTCGTATTTCGTATTTGCGGAAATCAGAAATTGATTTTGAAGTTTGATGTTGCAGTTTTGGAACTGGTTTTTGCATGTTCGTTTCTTTAAGAAATTTTAGCAAATCTTGTCACATTTCTATTTTCATTAAATCTGGAGCAAAGGAAATCTATACTAAGATAGAGCTTTGTCGCTTAATCATGTTTATGTGAAAGGCCAAAACAAAGGAGAATTAAGAATTCACCCATGATTTTTGTTTTTCTGAATATCAAAAATTGAACATCAAGATTTGTCATTCTTAATTTTCAATTTTCTGTTTTGTTTTGAAAATTGAATGGACGGAAGGTACACGGACCCCCTGCGAAGTCCCCGTGACGGTTATCAGTAATTCGTTTTTTTAAAAACTTGATTTCATTTTTTATTTTGTTTGGCCGTTGAAAGCTATTTTCTTATTTTCTTTCTACGTCAAAACGGCTGAACAAACCGGTTCCCAAGAAATATTGGAGTATTTGTGCTATGCAAATACTTCTAATGAAGTATTCGTTCTGTGCAAAATACCGTAATGTTCTCAGCGGAACACACGAGTATAACTACGAAGCAAGATCTAGAACTAACGTAGAAAATTCTTCTTACATTTAAAGCTTGTCTTTCTCAAAGAAAAAACATCTGTCCACTTTATCGAATAGTTTAATACTGTGTCAATCATGGCCGGCGGAAAGATTCCACAATAAATATTTGCTTTCCTCGTAGCAACAGAACTGTGTCGCGGTGGCCGAGTGGTCTAACGCGCGCACATGATCGCGAAGCGCAGGGTAAGTATATGGTTTCTAAATGGGGCAGGGAAGTTCGGATATACTGGAGGGTATAAAGGTAAATTCACTCGATCGGAGCTTCATTCTAATATCCGTGGGGTATGCACATTTGTGACTACCAACAAAAAAAAAGCGACACCAGCCCGGTTTTAAGACGTGGTATGCCTTCGGCATTCCACGTAATGAGTATGTAACAATAGAATACACTTCGGAGCCAATCCGCATACGAAGAGTACCAAAGTTCGGACTCTGCAAACAGTACGATGAATTGCCGATAGTTCGCGAGGACGAGCGAAATGTTCGGGTGCCCCGTGTTCGCAGATGATGATCTGTGAAGAATACGGTTCTGAGGTGAGATTTTAATTCTTACAACAGTTACTTAACGTAGCTTTCGTAGTTTGTTTCTAATCGACCAATTGAGCCCGTTTACGCGTTTAATGAAGCTGCCGTTTTCGAGATAAACAAGGCTTTGCAGTAGCACGTAATTGTCAAACTATAGATGGTTTCACAGTGAGATCATCAAATTAGCAAGGTCTTCTGAATTGTCATCTATAGGAGGTTGAACATACCCGAAAAATAAATCTTTTTCCAAGTTTCCAGTTCCATGACGTCTTTCGTTTCGAAAATACAGTATTTCGAATTTCCTAATTGTCACCTTACGTAGCTTATCATCGTGACACAATGATACCAAGCTACAGTGGAACCCCGTTAATACGGTCATAAACGGGCCGAAAAAATTTGGCCGTATTAACGGGGTGGCCGTATTACCGGGGGTAGGGTGAAATTCATGACTAAAGGGCCTTAATGACAAATATCGCATTTGCACTTCCAGAAAAACTTTTCTCTTTAATAAACAACAGGAATGTACGTACAGTAATTGTATAAAATACTTGAAACTTCGCACAGTAGGTAAAACGCTTAAAATTGTTAAGTGTACTGTACGTTCTGAGCCTAAAATCAAAACAATGCTTCTAAAAAACGGAAGCCGCCGTAATTACCTAACCGAAATCGTGTTTTTGATGAAAGCACAGAGACTTAATCCCTTCGCGATTTGCCTTACTGGATTTTACAGTAGTGTCAAGATCATGTTTGTAATGAAAACAGGGAGGAGTGTTGGTGACAGTACTTTGTAAAGTAAATCGGCTGTTCGATTACAGCGGTAACTAACGAAGGTCAATGAAATTAACATGTCACAGGCGTTTGGCGCGAGTGGCCGAGTTAACGGGATGAAATTATAGAGGACTCTACTGTTTCTGATTTAAAATTGTAGCCGTTGGCCGTATTAACGGGTGACCGCATTAACGAGGGTTTTCTATAAGAGAATGTATGGCCATTAGGTGGGCTTCCACTGTATTTGATTGAAAAAAAATATCTCTCCCTATGAATCTAAGCAGTTTGAGCCTTTCAAGTACTAGTACATTAGGAGATGTGTTCATACATTTTATCTCATGAGCGAAAAGTAAGCGCTTTCAAGGCAAAGTAAAGTCCACTTTGATCCACCTACACAAGTAAAAGTTGTGTCATTTCAACGCTTCGACAAAGAGCTCAGAAACGATGTACCGCACAGATCTGAAAATTGGAGGTGGTGTCTAAATTTGTTTCCCGCAACATTCCAAGTTATTGACCTTTTTCATCGCACGTTTCGAATTTATTTTTTTGTTGCGTGACAGTGAAAATGATCTATCGCACGTAAATTTTTCTATGGTCGAAAAACTATCGATATGGAAGCTGTGGTGAATCAATTCCCACAATTCAGCCACCCCTATTCACATGACAGAATATTCTACTTCTTTTCCCCTTGCACATCTCTGGAGTAGTCACATGCGCCTCTCAAGCACCTATGTTTTAATTTGCCAAGTACGAAACAAAACAAGTAAACGTTTCTGCAGCCAGTTGCTGATTCAAACAACGCAGATAATGTACCGGTGAAAATCGCTTAATGTTTACAATTGCAAATAAATTCAACAGGTGACATAGCTATAGGGGTAGTATTAGGGGTAGTATGTCTTGGAACTGGTTGTTTAAATGGAAATTACGTGGGCGTTATGTCTGTCTTTGCGGGATCTAGTATGTAGCGTGACATCAGAAAAACTGGTTTCAATTGTAATTAATATGGGTAAGTGAAAAACGGTATTCATCTGCCACGATCTGGGAAGGTTCCAAATTAAGAGTGTTGTGAATAACGCGGCCGGTGACCTCCAGCTCTAGGTAACTAACATGAAGATCAAGAAACTAACAATAAAAAGAAAAAATAGACATGGCGGATGATGTTGGTACAGAGAACAGCTGAGGCAGAAAGAGACTAAGAAATCTCGGCCATTTATAACATACCGCTGCTGGAAGTTCTGTACTGGCGATTTAGTCATGTTGTCAACAGGCAGGATTATAGTAAATATATTATTCATAACATTTCTAGACGACTGAATCCAGCATTTTCACGTTTAGCTGCATTGCATTGCGTCATTTGCTATATCGTGGAACATGGGCTTTGAATCAGCAAACGAAATTAAACGAGTCACGCTGAAGCCCCAACGTAGAACCCATCATTTAGTTGCTCCACTGCACGTTATAAATTCCGATTTTCATCTAATTCTGTTAGACGTGAGGCTGTTTCAAGTCTCTCGCTATCTGAAATCTACTCCTTCGCGTTTGTGTTTATTTTTTGTTGCAGTTGCTTTGTCACAGAGGGAGGTCAAATGTATTGCTCGGAGGGGTGTAGTACATTGCTTTTAGCCAATGAAATCACCGCCTCCTAATTCTATTGTCCATTTGCTGCACAGAAAACTAAATTCTTCCCAGAATATAACTCGGATACCTTTCAGGTATTCCGAGTAATAAACGCTGGTTTCCGCTGTGCTTCAGGCACCCAGCAGAGTCACACTCCATTTGTCATAGTGTCGTCGTTTTATTTATTGCCTCCCTTAGCGAGCTATGCGCAGCGTAGTGATGAAGAGGATCGTGTGCCCTTTCCCGGTATTTTTGACGGCATTTGTGTTTGAAGATCATCCCTCGTAAAACTTGTCGGAAATCTTTCTTGGCCAACGTACATAACAGCGGATTTATCAGTGAAGGAATAAAGCCAAGAACAGAGAGCAAACGCTGCACCCAAACAAGAGAAAGAGTTGGATCTGGTTCGTTGGAATGATCATTTAACATAGCCAAGAAAAATGGTAGCCAACAGCCGGCAAAAATTACAACCATTATCACCAACACACTTCGGCCTCGCCACTCACGATGAACGGCACGAGATCCCCGATGCAGGGCGTCTTGCAGATGGCGATCATTTTTGGCAATCTTAAAGGAGATGTAGAATATACGTCCATAGATGAAGCACATCAGCAGTAGAGTAACAAGGAAGAAAAGTACTAGGCAGATTATACTGT
>OX421458.1:25311517-25321517 GCA_949126865.1 Montipora capitata | reverse complement strand
TTAACGGTGCTACCAGGGAAATATCTTAGGAAATTTCAAGGTCAACGCGAGTCTCGTTTGCTGAGACAGTGTTTGAGTGGAAATTCGTTCGTGGAGCTTGGCCGGCTAATGGATTAACATCTTGGTTTGAATTCATGTGTTGAAAATATCAGTTAAAAATGGAGCAAAAAACACACCAATAAATTTCCAAACGGTTTTCTCTTCCAACTAAGGCCCCGTCCACACGTATCCGGATATTTTTGAATCCGTAACTTTTTGTTCCCAGATTCAAAAATATTTCCATCCACACGTAGCGTATTCAAATCGAATTTGCCCGTGCACACGAATCCGAAACGTTTCCGGATTCTCATGGTCATAAAGCTCTCGATAGATGTAGGTCTACATGACGTCTATTCGGCGATAGATGTAGATTTCGCAAGAGAATGTGAAAAGACGGACCGGCGCCACCCTCCTAGCGAATTTGGACCCCGGGTGACTAAATCCCCTTACGGATTTAGTCCCCTATCGCGGATTTGGACTCTTCCATATTACACTTGCATGATAACCCCTCGTATCAATGTCTTCCGAAGGATTGTGTATCATCCTAGAAGAGAGTTAATTTGAAGGCGGTGTAAAGTTAGTCGTTCCAAATGCCTGGTTTGGCCGGTCAGTTCTGCCAAATGGAAAGCGCCCTAAGTGTAACAGAATCAAATATAGTGATAAATATTCGCAAAGTTTGTTGGAGGAATGTATTGACTGAATGCATAAATGGCGGCCAAAAATGTCTTCTTTTGTTTATATGCTAATGAGACTTACTAGGCTCACTCTCAAGCAACCTTTCTTTTGTATTTTATCCATGCAAACGAGGCTAGTGAGGCTAATTAGCACATAAACAAAAGTATATGTTTTTGGCCGCCATTTATGCATTCGGTCTATAACTGGCACAAAAAGTGTTAATAAATACTGAATGGATCTGCTCTACTTGCCTAACCTGATGACATCAACAATATGACCTGGCAACAAAAATCAGACCTTATTAAAAATTTCCCTGTCATCTGTACTAGGAACTTTGAACACATGGTACAGCTCTTTATAGAGGATTTGTCAAAGAGTAATCTTATGCCTATTGGAGAAATGGTAGACTTATTTTACAGGGTTGAATTCCAGCAAAGGGGATCATGATCACCTCACATTCTCTGCATTATTTTGGGTATCGAGTTGCATATGAGAGCCCCCCGTGATGTTACACAATTATCCAGCTGTTATATCACGCTGACTAGTGCATAAAGAAAACTTCAGCCTGCCATTTTTAAACAATCGCGGAAACTTTCATATCCACGAGAAACGACAGGGGCACTTTGATTTAAATTTGGTCTGGGAGGACGGAGGAAATTCTTTGCGGAAACTTAACTCTTCACAGATTTGCCTTGAGGAAACGTATGCTGTGTTGAGGATTCTATTGCTTAAGCTTCAAAAACTTCCTTGTAGAGATTAGCAACAACGGTGGAAACCGGGCTCCCCATGGCAGCACCTTCTCTCTATTCGCAGATCAATACATTATACTACAAATACGTAGATCTTAATACGAAATCTAAGAGGTCCGTAATGTGGGCAGGTGTCAGTGTCGTGCGATCAGCAAGGCATTGGTCGCTCATCCTTTCATCCTTTTAGAGAAGAAACTAACCTGTATTGCTGACATCAATTGACTTTGAGTATGTTCCCCAGTCTCTAACAAACTTCCCGGAATTCTTCAGTTGGGTGTAAAACTAGAGATATGGAATTCAGCAATAATAGATACTATTATGCCTCCAATTCCCAATTACGTTACCCGAACTCGTGATAGCCTTTTTAACATAATAGCTGAGCAGAACTTGAGCCAGGGACAAAAGAACAGTCATTAATGAGGCAAAAAAACCTAAGAGGCCTGCGTCAGCTACAAACCGACACATGTATAATGTCATATTTGGTTCTTTTTCCCATTTGTCTCAAAACTATCTCGATGTTTATCAAAGCCATCGAAGTTGATGCCATTCATGTTTAATGTCCAGGATCCGGACAACCCCTTAAAATTATTAAACCATGTGCTGCATTCGAAGGAAAGAAATTAAAATCCTCAGCGAAAAATTTTGAAAGCTAAAACTTCGAGCGTTAGTCCTTCATCAGAACCCACTTGCCTATTTCTCGATGTACACGTTTTCACAATCTCTTTTTGTTGAATTAACTTCATATCCCAAAAGCGCTCAGGCACACGAGAGTGCGAGGACTTCTACCTGGCTGAACCAGAAAGGATATACAACAATGCATTAATCTACGGATAAACAAAATTATTGCCCCCGCAGCATTTCGCCCAGAGGCGAAATCCCGAGGAGGCATCCTAGTAGCTTGCGCGTATATCAAGGACAGTACTTACGGTTCAAATATGCAGTCGGTATACTAGAAAAAATCTCGATTTGCTCGAACAGGGGCCGCGAGGAATCGGTAGGTAATGATGACGTTTCTATTGTTTGCGCCCGCAAGTACGAAATGGTTAGGATGACGTAAAGCAGAAAATCCCAAAGGGAGTTTCTGAGAGTTTGTGTATTGTGACATCACAATAAACAGGGGTAGCAGTTAATAATCCAAAGTCCCTATTTGGGGGATGCAGAGTATTATGAAAGGAAGCGCATGGTTTAATATTTTGTGTCACTCGCATCACGGCGTCTGTTCTCGCGGCTGTCACGCTGAGGAGCAGCTGATTTTAAGGTGAGAAAAACTGAACTGATATATATATACTGTAGGAAACAGACAACTTTTTTAAAAGACATGTCTCGGCATGCTTATGCCATCATCAGTTTAATGAGTTCCTAAGTGTGAACAGTTATAAAGTCTACGGGTAGATGAAAAAATTATTACAACATGACGTAATACAAAAGCGGGTACTATTTACAGCGTGACGCCAAACATCAAGGTGTAAACTAAAACGTGAGAGAAGTGTTGTAATGCTGCAATTGTTTGTTAAGTTCCGGTTTGATCTTATTTATATGAAAAGCTTCTTTGAGTTTCAAAATCAATTGAGTTGCTGGCAGAATCCAGAATACTAAAGCACGAAGGGGAGTATTTGCTCTTACATAAAGGAGATGTGTTGAAATGCTTAAAAATATGCGAGTTTTTATTGCTTTCCGTGTGTTCCTTTATCCTGGTAGAAAAGTGGCGACTAGTTTCGCCAATATAACGGGAATTACAACCCGCACAAGAAAATTGGTAAACTACCATGGATTTTAGAGCAACAGGAGTACGATCTTTAACACTAAACATGTTTTTAATTTTGAATGAAAACACAGTTGAATGGGACACTTAGTTTCTCTGTTACATATATCCTGCTACATCATTGTTACACAAGGAATAATAATGATCGTTCTGATTAACACAATTTTCTTGCCACTATGCAAACAAAAATTATATATAATAGCCATATTTTGCATAGGCAGTAGTTCCGTTTTGTTAGTTGTACAATATTTCTACCAATTTTTCAATTAAATAACAGTAGATATAGTAATATTGTCACTAAACTATATCCCATAATAAACTTATTTGTAAACAACTGTGACGTCGATTTTCCATACTCTGTTCATTCAAAACATCCTATTGCCTTTTCTGCCTTGCCTTTTCTAGCCTGGATTTCAGACTATTACTTCGACTCCTTTTCCCCCTGAGAGAGCTAAAACAACTCAAAGTAATTGTCTCAACTTCAGGCTACACCTTCTCTGATGAGTTGAAAGACTATTACAACATTACAACAGTCAACACATACGGTATCGACTATAATAATTTGCAAATAAAAATAATGCAGCACTTTGCATCACGGGGGCAGCTGTAGTGTACTCAACTATTACTAGGCTGAACCAGAAAGGACATACAACAATGCTTAAATCCATGACTAAAGATTATTATCTTTGTTGTATATCCCAGGAGCACTCAGGCTCATTTCAGTGCCAGGACTCCTACCTGGCTGAACCAGAAAGGATATACAACAATGCATTCATCTACGGCTAAACATGATTATTATCTTTGTTGTATATCCCAGGAGCACTCAGGCACATTTCAGTGCCAGGACTCCTACCTGGCTGAACCAGAAAGGATATACAACAATGCATTAATCTATGGCTAAACATGATTATTATCTTTGTTGTGTATCCCAGGAGCACTCAGGCACATTTCAGTGCCAGGACTCCTACCTGGCTGAACCAGAAAGGATATACAACAATGCATTAATCTACAGCTAAACATGATTATTATCTTTGTTGTATATCCCAGGAGCACTCAGGCTCATTTCAGTGCCAGGACTCCTACCTGGCTGAACCAGAAAGGATATACAACAATGCATTAATCTACGGCTAAACATGATTATTATCTTTGTTGTGTATCCCAGGAGCACTCAGGCACATTTCAGTGCCAGGACTCCTACCTGGCTGAACCAGAAAGGATATACAACAATGCATTAATCTACGGCTAAACATGATTATTATCTTTGTTGTATATCCCAGGAGCACTCAGGCTCATTTCAGTGCCAGGACTCCTACCTGGCTGAACCAGAAAGGATATACAACAATGCTTAAATCTATGAATCAAGATTATTAGGGTCTACAACAAAAATAATTATTGTATATAACAAGCAAATTCATTGATTTAAAAAAAGATGGTTTAAATCTGTGTGTTGTTATACCTTAAGCTCCAACTGATAACTCTAACCTTCAAAGGAGCAAATGTTACCTGGATCATTTCTTCACAGAATGTGATCTGATTTAAAAGGTAGGTCTCAACAACATCTCTATTCTTGAAGAAATTTATCATGTTCTGGTCTGGCAGGTATCTGACCATAATTTCTTCTATATTGTCTAAAAACCTGTGCTGACAGTTGACCCTGAGAGCCAAAAGTAATGAGCTGTGGAAAAGCTCAAACTTTTCTAGTCTATATATTTGGATGTGAAAGCTTAGGAAATGGTAAGGTGTATATGGGACATTCGACTGATCTCTGATGGGATAATTTTAACCACTAATATTTATCCAATCTTTAAGGAAAAAAAACCAGATGAACAAGAGCTTAACAACATACATTGTGTGTACCCCTGTTCGCCCAAGCTTAGTCAGGTTTAGCATAGTTTGCCATCCTTGATCTGGAATCCTGGACTGTAGTTTGAAGTAAAGCAAAGTCCAATCGGTGACACGGAGGGACTGAAAAATTTCAGGGGCACTATCCCCAAGCATGGTCTCGAAAGCTTGCTTTGGCCCATTTTTTGTGGTCACTTGGTTCGCAATGTCGTTCAGCATTTTAGCCACTTCGGGTTTACTAACATGATCTGCTACAGCTTATGCCAGCGGCAGCTGGTAATTCTCCCGAACATCGCTGATAAAAGTCCACACGTCGTCTGGTTCCTCTGAAATTTTCTCTGAAATACCGCGCGCGTCTTCGGCGCGCGCGGTATTTTTGGCTTCTTCACGAAGCGATTTAAGCTGTTCGAGAGCTTCTTCAAGGCCAGTTTTGAGCTTGATGTTTTCTTTTTGTAACCTCTCGAGCTCAAAAAGTTTTGACGATTCCAGGCTAGGAGTGGAACCTGAAAACTCAAGATGATCGTCTGTTCGCTGGGCGGAACTGCCTGTCGGTGAATTTACATACTGCTCACGCTCGGCCCAAATCGATCTTTAGCTCATTAATTGCGTCGATTAGCCGCCTGTAGCAGCTAACTTCGCTAGATTTTATGGTCCTTCGAGTTACCGCACAGACAACTCCAAACAGAGAAGCCACAGCGACAGACTCTCCTCTACTACTCCTTCGATCCATGGCCAAGACTGTGAGATCTTTTACATCAACAAGCTTGACGAGGGCAAATTCGGACGGGAAATTTTGCACTAACGGGGATCTCGACAAGAATTTGCTGGGCTGACAACCTCATATCGTCGAATTTAGTACAAACCACTGTTTCTCTGGGTCGCTAACTAGATTGACACGACGGATATCAAACGCTTCAGAGAAGGCCTCCATGACTTCGCTGAAGACGAGGGAAACAGCGCAATTTCCCGCGCTGCTCAAGGTTAATGTGAAATCCAAGCTCCGGAAATGTCAATACATTAAATCCCACCCATATTGAAACCAGGTACCTTTCAGTGTTAATTGCTTGTGAAAACTCTACAGGGCTTAAACCACAACACAACCACAAACCAGCCATGATGATATGTCCTGACCATGAATATGACGTCACTCCTTAGCAACCGTGTGAGTCGCATTTTTTAACTTCCGGTTATCTCTGGCTCGTTGTGGACAGTATTCAAGATCATTACGTTCTGTCTCAAATAAGCTATTGAAAGAACCCAGGTCACGCACAAAAACATATGGCGATAGAGCTTTTTCTAACATCGCCCCAAGACTTTGGAACAGTATTCCAAATGATATACGAAACATTACGAACATTCAAACTTTAAAAACAAAGTTGAAAACGTATCTTTTCAAGAAATATTTAGATAATTCCCCATTATTCTAGAACCTTATTGTAACTTATATTATTACTATCATATTTTTAGGTATTTTTAATTACTAGAGTATTTTCTTATTCATTTTATCATTATTATGCTTAGATAGAAAGGTCAATTATTGTAAAGCGCCTTGAACATGGACATGAGCGCTATATAAATACCTATTATTATTATTATTATTATTATTATTATTATTATTGTTTCAAAAAATCGTGTAATTGTGTAAATAGTACACCCTGAAGTCAAAATAGATACGTTTCTCAGGAACCCGACGAGTAATCAGCCTGCGAGCAAGCTCTCTCTCTGCGGTGGGAGAGAATGAGAGCCTGCACGCATCCCTCTGAATTTTGAATGCCGCCTCCTGATGTCACGCTGAGAGAGCTGTCAAAAATTGGCCAATCAGCGCGCACCACAAGTAAACATTGAAAAAAAAACAGTCAGCCACGCGTTGTGTATTTCTAAATTGCTCGAGGCAGAAACTCCACTGTAAAGAAAGGAAGCCTTCGCCAGAAAATCCTAACAACTACTGCTGATGCTGTAAAGCGTAGCTGAATATTCTGTACGGTAATTCGTCGAACTCCCTTTCACGGAAAATGTGTTTCGTTCGTGAGGGAAAAAATTTAGCACACAAACTTGAAACGACGGGAATCGTAATAGAGAAATCCGTTTTCCCTGACCGCATCTCCACCGTGTGAGACTCGTCGACCACAACTGCTGCCAAATTTCGGTAAAGCGAAGCAGAATTATCTTTTTAAATTTATTTTAATGAAATACAGACATTACAACAACTACATCACACTTTAATACTAGACAGATATTCTAATACCTACACCAGTTTATTTCAAGGCTTATCGAGTATTTGTGATTATAGATATGTATTTTACTAATTCAACAATATGAAAATTGGAATATTTTGTTTTCAAGTGTATCGGAGTATTGCGGAGTCACCCAGGAGATCGAGGAATCATTTGAGTAGCCGCCTTTTCGACTTAACCAAATACTTGCTAAAATCGTGTAGAGTTCCTTTATCGTTCTCTATCGTTAAAACGGTAACTGAGGCAGCCGAAAGGCCCAAGTTTTTGTCCAAATGTAATCAGCGATAATGCTTTGTCGAGGACAGGAAACTACAACGGTGACATGAAGTCGCCCTCGTTGTATTTTGGCCGCTACGAAAAACAGTTGGGGAATAAGACTTTTCCCGAATCCTGTGGATAACAGAGATAGAACTTCCTTTCCTTCCAGCAGAGAAGCCATTGCATCGCGTTGCCCTACCTTTAATTATGTAAAGTTACGGTAACATTCTACAATTTTCTCAAAGGCATTTCTGACCACCTCATATCGGAGCTTGTCAATGGTGACGTCACCAAGTAATTTAATTTCAGCCAATCAGTATTTTGCGTCCAAAATTTGGACGCGACATTCAAAATGCAAAGCCATGCGGACAGGCACTCATTTCCCACCCAACCCAGTCCCTCGGAGGGACTGCTCGCAGGCTAACGAGTAATGGACTTCGACCACATGCTTTCGCCCGTCGAGCCCTAATCAAAGTGAGCTTGTTTCGTCAATACAATGAATTATTAACTTGATTTCCTGATTGATTTTTGATTGACACTAACTTATGTAATTAAGCCACGTGAATAAGTCAGTTTTTCAGTTCAGACATTTCCGATTCGAAGATATGTGCATGTTTTGCTAATCTGTCTCGCTGACCCGTTTTCTGTTATACTCTGACCTATTTTATCTGTTGCTGACCTGTACACCGTGAAACAATCCTTCTAGACATCGTCAAAGAAGTAAGTATTCAATGCTGTAATTCTAGTTAATAGTTTTACTCGCGTGTTTATGTACCGATGAATCCTGTTCGGTTTCTCAAATGTATTTCATTCTTTTCTTTAGATCGAATAATCTTATTGGAATAAATTATACGATTTGCGTAATCTAGTTGGATTGCCTGTCTGGTTTTATTGGACCAGAGCTGTAGTTCTAATATTGTACCAAGTGTGGTTTTTTCTACAACACTGAAATCAAATTTCACTAATTATTGTTAGTCAAAAATTATTTGAAAGAAAGCTTGTTGCCTATTTTTTGCTTGATAATTCAAGTAAAGGCTTTGCTGCAGGACGACGGCGTCTCGAAAGTTTGGTAAGCCTTGACAAAATAATCACCGGACGCACTTGTTTTGTACTCAACTCTGCAAAGGTAAAAAAAATTGGAAATGTGACAGTGAAAAATTATTTGAATGAAAGCTTGTTGTCTCGTTTGTGCCTTATTATTTACGGTCAAGGTTCTTTCGAAAAAGGTTTGATGTGAATTGTCAGAAATGAGGTTGACTATCAGTAGAATTATTTTCATATAGTTATGTCGTAGAGTTAGAGTTAAGTTTCCAAAATCCTGAATTCAAGATTTTGGAAGGCCTAAATCCTGAATTTAGAAATACAAAAAGGATCCTAAATATGCATAAAAGCTAACGTTAGGCCAACAAAAGTTTAGCTTTTATGAATGTTGGCTTCCAAAATCTTGAATTCAGGATTTTGGAAACTTAACTCTAACTCTACGACATAACTCTATGAAAATAACTTATTTAATTGCATATGCTTTGTGACACCGATTGTGTGCACCGATTGAAATGGGAAGGGTTTTTTGCCTCTTATAGCAAATATGTTATTTGTTTAAATAATTGTTTCGCTGGAAAAGATCTTTGTGAGATTTCCATGTTTTGTGAAATTTTGTCATGTTGTGTAATTTTCGAGCATAACAAATTTGCATACACGATTTTCACCACAAGTTTAAGCGTGCCCGCTGAGCATCTGACAGCTTTGTAATGCCGAAGTTCACTGAAGTCAAGCCTTGTTCGGCGGGGTTAGTGTTTGGATGGGAGACCAAAACAATAGACCCCTCTTAAAACAGAAGCATCGGACCGAAAATACTATTATCGCTAACAAATGCAAACTCAGCAAGGTACAGATCTTGTTAGCTTGCTTTATGCAAAAACAAATATTGATGCAAAAGTAAATAACTATTGATACACAGTTTTTAGAAAGAGCAGAAGGAAGTCTCCAGGACGGTCGATCGAGAATAACATATTTACGACATGAAAACAACATTAATTTTGAACCGTGAATATAGAATATAAAAAGTTACGATCAGCGACAAACATTTTGGGAGATTTTTGCTACGTTCAAATAAATCGCCAAATCGAAAGTGACATGGCCGGAATTCAGCGGGCGCCGTGATTAAGTTACCGCGGCATCTTTACTCGCCAAACAGTGAAGCATCTGTGTCAAATGATGGCAAGATACCGGGTTTTTGTAAGTTTCTTTTTCTGTCAAGTGTTATAAAGTTTGACAATGAAATGAGCGAAGTCAAAACAAAGATCACAATCGCACAACTCTTGCTTATGCAAAGTCAAAATTTACTCTCCAAGACGCGTTCGACGTTATTTATCACCAGGTAATTTCATCATTTTGGAAATGGCAGCTACTTTATTAGTCATCTGCGTCACAATCTTTCACTG
>OX421458.1:25286517-25301517 GCA_949126865.1 Montipora capitata | reverse complement strand
ATTTCTTATTTATGTGGTTTTGCACATGGCAATTTTAGTGCATATCTTTTGAAAACTGAAATAATTTAAACTACAGTGAAAAAAAAAAAACAGTGTAAATTCAAAAAATGGAAATTCCAATTCAGTGCTATGACATTGGGAAATTGACAGTTATTGTAAAAAGTGGTGTTGAGAGTAACATGTAAATACAGATGACAGACAAGCAAAATCAATTTTTATTATTGTTCATATACATGTCTGCATCAAATTATTTGAAGATGTGAAAGCATTAATTATTATTCTAAGACAATTTCCATTCTTGCAAAAGTTTAAGTCAGTCTTAACCAGAAGAAATGGTGTCACAAATAAATGTAATCTAAATTGCCTTTAAAAATAGTTTTTATCCTAAACCAAAGTTTCACAACAAGGCAACTAAAACAAGTCAGTTATTGGGGGTGATGGTATGCTGAAAATAATTATTAAAAGACGGGATCCTGAGATTTCCTGATATTTTTATTTGGGAGTGGAGGTTCCCTTTATGAAAACCACACACTCTCACTGTGGTTTTGTGTCTGCTATTACTTCCCAACATTTAGACAGTTCAGAAACCCATCTAAACACCTGTTGCCTAGGGGGTAGTGTCTTCTAGTACAAAGTACATGCACACAGCAGAGGGAACAACTTTCCTCTTCCTTCTTCCAAGGGCAGTCACCTTGTGTATCTAGGATGTATAAATATTGTGTTCAAACAGAGTTTTCAAAAGTGCCTTGTTTGTGAAATACAGTTGCATCCCCACATCCTTTGTTTTTGATGTGCTGGCTCATACACCTGTAGTACGGCAGTTACCTTATTTGCCCAATTCAGGAACTGGCTTTTGGTCAATAGACCAGTTTCATAAATGGCGACCACCTTTACAGTTTTTTGTATTTATGTTAATTACACCTACTTCCTTCATTTTTAATATTCTTTTGAAAGTTGCTTGTCATAGCAAGACTAGAAAGGCTTGTTAGCTAAAACAGAAGAACATTTTATTTGGCAGGCATGGAATAGATCTATACAAATGTAGGTTGTCCACTTGACTATGGTACGTCTGCAAGTCAGGTGCTGACATCTTCATGGTCAGAGGCATTTTCATCTTGTTCCATAAGAAGGCAATCAGTATAATCCATGCTTCCCACTCCCTTCTGTAGTGCCTTTATGGCCAGTTTCCATGCCATATTTATCAACTCCTAGGGAAAGAGACTATTTATTAATGTGGTACATTGCAATTCCGTGAAAGAAGTCCTGCCCTCAAAGATTATTGATTTTATGAAGTGATGATGTACATACATGGAAGAGAACTCCCCACAAAGACTTCCATAAATTTTTCACTAGTCACAACTGGCTAGGAAGGTTTTTTTTTTTGGAGAAATCGTGAAACGTGATATGCTTATCAGCTGAACGGTGAAATTGACATGTTCAGGTGATTTGGCAGAACAAGTTACTGAAAGTAAAGCAACCAAAATATATTTGAATGCATGGAGATTTTCTAATATGGCGTGTATTCATCACTGATTGTACATTCTGAATGTTTGATTTCTTCTGATTCTTTTCTTCCTTGCTCATCAAATGTTCTTGGTTTCCCTGAGGCACATTTGCGACAGCTGTTTTTTACTAGCACTTTCTAATTGAGAAAATCGCAGTGAACTCGAGTACAACCGGCTAACAGGCCTTGATAAACAACTCAGCTTGTCTGTTCGGCCTGCTGGAAACCGCAATCGCTGTGAAAAAAGAGTGTTGAACATATATTATCGCCCACCTTGTTTCTGCATGGTTTCGTCGCTGTTCCACATATGCAAGTCTCTGTGTAAGATAGATATTTTTCCTACAGTTTTCCACGGTCATCCCTGGCGTTCAACTGCAGAACACTCGAGGCTACAGTATGACAAATGAAGAATTCCATTGAAAAAAAGGCCTGGAAATTTCACAAATGGTTCACATTTTTGCCCGAAACAATTTCATCGAGTTTCCTTACGTTTTTCTCCTAGGGGCTCTGCGGAAACACTGCCTGTGCATCGCCATTTTATTTCCAAGATACATCCAACGATAAATATCTCATCTCGCGAGTGTCGTGTGAAGATTTCTATTGGTTGAAAATTGTGTGGTTGTCAATCAAGTTCACACATGCGCTTTATCAAAATCTTTTGTTAATTGATTGCTTCCTTTGCGGTTAAGATGGAGACCTCTGCGATTCAAGCATGATATATCAATGTTACGATGGTCGGCTAAGAAAGGCCATCCTTTGGATTTGCAAAGTGATCTTACAATCTTATTTGTTTCATTAATCTTATCATTCAGTGATTTATCTGAACGTAATAGTATAGAAGAGATGGAGATATTAGTGTTCGGCGAGTTTTGTTCGATTTGAAAAGCTACGTTTACAATACCTTTGGCCACTTCGCGAGGGTCATCATCGCGGATGTTGTTGGTTCCCATGTGTAGAATTAATTCATCCGGCTCCTTGCGAATCAGAGGCTTTAGATAATCTTCCATATCTTCTACTCTAGCACCAGAAAAGGATTTAATGGACACATGTCGGTTCTCGGTCGAAAGGTTCCAGCCCTGGACGTGTTGAATTATTGAATCCCCAGCAATATATACAAGTCGTTTATCATCGCTGTCATCAATCGATATGGGTGGAGCAGATTGTCTCTTTTCTGCCTGTTTTTGAGATTTTGAAGGATCTTGAGGTTGAACTGGAGGCGTAGGTGTAATGGACTTCTTTTTCTTCTTCTTTTCTGTTTCGTATGCTGGTGTTTCCGTTGAAGCTGCAGTCGGTAGTCCTCTAGTTGAGGATTAGACAATTCTGCTTGAGCATCCGATTGGGTCGTTTTTTGCTGAGATATTTTCTTCTGCTGGTATGTCAGTTTTTGATGTTGACGATAGTCTTCTAGTTGAGAATTAATCGAGCTCTTTACTGTAGGTGAATCATGCCAAGATGGATTATGAGACAATTGAGCTGTGTTTCCGAAATCTGGTATTACTGGTTGCTTCGAAGTACAACCACCCTTAGGGATTGCTGTCTGAGAGGCGTTTTGCACTTTAGAGGAATTTATACTCATTAATCTGAATGCAGTAATTAGGGAGTTGTTCGCTTCTTTGAGTCTTTGTGTTTCTAATTCAGCTTCGTGAAGTTTTTGCTTCAGTGACTCATTTTCACGTGTTAAGGCCACAACTTGATTGAACTTTTCAGAAACCTTTTTTGCTGGAGATTCAACTTTAGAATTAATTAACTCCAAGGATTTTACTTTAGAATTAATTAACTCAATAGCCTTCCAAAGTTTAGCCATTTCTTCTTCATGTGCACAAACAGTCGCAGACTGCAACTGCTCTTCTTGTATTTCAGCTACAGAGTCAATAAAGTTTTCCAATTCTCTCAGGTCACTCGGCAAATCACTAATGGCAACAGAGTCTTCATCTCCGGAGGAGTAAACCTCAAGATCTAATTCTTTGTCAGTGCATTCGTTGTTTCTAGTATCCAAGTTTGGGCTAAGAATATCGAGTAGCTTAGTTTTGAGATAACTGCCTTCTTTTCCCTGGATTTGAAGCGTTCCAGTTGTTGGATAAAATTTAACTGTAACATGTCCTGACTTGAAGATGGTATATTTAGTATTTGTTGAGTAGTTGATCCGGTTGATGGTGGAATTTTTGCCGTCTTCAGTCGTTGAGGACAACTTGTTCTTTAAAAATGTCTCAAGATCGTTAACCGATCCGTTCCAGATCAGTTTCTTGTCTTTATAGTTATAATTGAGAAACTGGTCAATTTCGGTAGCTTGATTAACTTCAGTACCTTGAGTAGCTTGACTGTTCGCCATCACGTTAGCTGACTAGTTCGATGCAGTCGTTATTGATGGAAAAAGAAATAGACAGAGTTGCCTCCAATACAATCAAGTATCCAATGATCCAGTTTTTAATAATATATACGCGCCACTGCAGGGTATACTAAGCAAAATTAAAAGGTTTTGCGATTACACGAGCAGTGAGCTTCACCGCATCAAGTGAATAAAAAAATCAATTAAGCCGTGAGCAGTAAAATTCACCGCTCGAACGGTTGCTTAGAACCGCTTATACTTAATCATGGCCGTCAGTGGGAAAGTAAATTGAAGCGAAATGGCTCCCTAAAGGGTGATAACTAGTAGCCTCGAGGACGGCAACAACATCTTGAGTGAATTGCCAATAAAAACGCAAATGTCGGGGAATATGTAACTGAATTAAGTCGAAAAGAAAGTGACTGGGCAGGAGCAGATAATCACTCAAGCGGATGACAGATAAAAAGACTTCCGGAACACTGGTTGCCTGAGGTGTGCGTTCGAGAAAATCTAAAAGGAAATTAACTTCGGCAGGGGAATAAGTAGAGGGAAGACAAAAACGCTGGGCTGAGTGCTCAGAACCACAGTGATCACATGAGGATCTTGTAAATTGATTAGCATGCCTATTCAAATAAGCTTCATAAAACGGACTGCAGAATGAAAGTAAGGTTGGGGAGACTAAACGTGTGAAACCATAGGCTGGAATACTAACTATGTGTGTCTTTTGAGTAGACTCGGCTAGCTGTGCTATGGGATGGGAGTGATGAAAATCCATGTTCGTAGGGACCTACAAAAAAAGAAAGGTTGAGAAAAAAAATGAAAATCTAGGATTTCTTGTGGCTGGATGAGGCCGAAACGGGTTTGTTACACGAGGAACACGAGGGGACGGCAGAAACAGCCTCAGAGAGAGAAGTCAACGGTAGGGCCGGATCTAACTCGCATGCATGGTCGCTAGCGTCCGGAGTACGATGAGGTGGGTTCCTACGACTACAAAACAGCCGAGACGGTGAACGTCGGATTCGGCAGTATAGGAAACTGATAATGATGGTGTTAAGTGAAGCAAGAGTTAAGGCGAGATAAGTGAGGCGATCGTTAAGAGTACTCGTTGTTACCGTGTGCAAATGTGTGATATCGCGTTTGATGGATGCAAGCTTATTCGTGAGTTGTCCATCGAGCAGATGAAAGGTATGTTCAAGTGAATTCAGAGTGGCGTTATCAAAATGAAGTGGTGTTGTAAAATTAAGTGATTTGTAATGAAGAGCGGGAGATTGTCATTGGTACGTGTCCTTTGAATATAGCGCAAGGAAGTGGCAGTGAATAAGGGCAAATGAAAGGTTATTCGATCTGGGCAGGTACCCAGACCGGTTTGTTGAGCGGAAAATGTAAGCTCGCAAGGAAAATGATAAATGGTTAGCGGAGTGAGTGACATTAAATGGGATGAACCGTTAGTAGAGTTAAAAACAGGTAATAAGGTGTGCTGAGTAGAAAGGTAATGGATTAGATCGTGAAGATTAGAACAGTCAGAAGCCTGTTGGTGTCGACGAACAAAATTAACATTCGAATGCGCGTTCCACGGTAAACCTAACCAGCAAGTGTCATTGACTCGTTGTAAAACGTGATGACGGCAAACGAAAGCGGCATTGGCGTGATAGCATTTGTTCAAAAGTGTACGATGGAGGATGTAATCAGTGTGAGGACATCGTAATAGAGCCAATTCATCACGAGTGATAGGACCTTGAAAACAACTACCAGAAATGTTGTATTTTAGGGGTAACAAGTATTCGACTGCGCAAAACGCGTGATCAGAAACTAACTCTGGAATAGTAAAAAGGACGTTAACACCCATGGATTTTGTCAAATCAAATTGATAATCAACGAATGGTTGCATTAATAGTGGATAGCCAGTTTCCAAAGCGCCGACTGTAGTGTGTAAGGAAGGAATCGAAGTCAAATGAGTTTGAATACTGGTTGCTAAAAACGAAGGAAGGTCAGAAAATCCGGCAAGTTGTTTACCATGCAACGTATGCGCCTGATGTAAAACGTCATAAATTTCACTACAACGAAGTTGTGAGGAAAAAGTGCGGGCTACTTCGAGAGAAAATTTAGACAAGAATTCCATGAAATTGTTATAATGGCAATTTTCGTGTTTTGCAAAAGCGTCTAGTTTAGGCTTCCAATCCGCAAAGGTAGAATCAAGTTTACGTAGGGAAGATTGTAAATGATTAACTTTAGTGATCAGTTTGTCCGTAATTTTGGCAAGGTAAACGGTTTTTCCGTTGACAGTTCTAATCATTCGTTGCGAAGTAGTCTCGGCACCTAAAACTTCTGTGAACATGTGAGTTATCCCGGCAATATTGTTGCCGGTATCACCCGAGCCGCCAAACGTTGTGTAGAAGAATCGCGGTATTCCGAAAACTCTGGCGGTACAAGCCCACGGAAGACCGCGTTTGGACCTAGGAGAGCGTTCGGATCCTCTTAACCACCGTCGCTCGGTTGGATTAATACTTTTGCAAGTTTTCAACGCCCATTTCTTGCATTCACGGAGGGATCTGCGATAAGAGTACGGACAAGTCATCGTTGCCGTTAAGCCAGTGGCGTATTGGTAATAACGTTTGATATACGACTCGCACTCGATCAAGGAAGTGTAACCGTGTGAAGACGGAATGCGCTGAATAGATTTTTGGATATTGCGCATTTGTCCTAACAATGCACTGAGGAAATATTATTGGTCTCCGTCGCAGGTGTTGTTAATTACAAAATCACGGCCGATATCGGGAACGCGCAAATCAATGAACAAGTTAAGCAGTAGTGTTAACCTTCCTTGTGTTTAACAGGCGACAAACTTCTTTAACCAGCGACGAGAGAAAATTGCTTCCTCTATCTGACAATAGAGTGCGGGGCGCACCATTTCGGCAGAATATTTCATCAACAAGAAGTCGAGCTATCACAGAAGCTTCTGTCGTCGGAACAGGAAAACATTCGCACCATTTAGTAAGATATTCCGAAAATACGACGACATAACGGTTACCTGATTTTGACACTGGGAATGGACCCATCACATCGCAAGCCACTCGATCGCTTGGTCCTTCGACTGGGATAGTTAAGAGGGGTGCTTTATGTCGATTACGAGGACTCTTTCTCATAGCACAGTCGCAGCAGCTGCGACACCAATGGTTGACATCAGCGAACATCTTCCGCCAATAGTAACGACTGCGCAGTTTCTCGTAGGTTTTAACTGTACCAAAATGTCCTCCTGTGGGGTCGTCGTGTGCCCAAACCAAAAGCTCGTATCGTAGACTGGTTGGAATAACGAGTTGTTGGCAGGGTGTGGCTCTGCGTCGGTTCCTTGGAGTCCATATGTGAAACAACAACCCATCTTCACTGAGAAAGTAGTCATCTACGATTTAGCAGAACTGTTCGCGCTGCGCCGTTTTGGACAGGTAACTTGGAAGTTTCTAGATATTGAATAAGATCACAGAGATCTGGGTCGCGGCACTGTAACTCACGGATACGGTCTGTTTGGACTCCTGGGACGTCGTAGGCAGAAATGGACGGCGGCGGTACAGTGTAAGGACGGCGTGAAAGTGCATCGGCATTAGCATTTGCTGCACCAGGGCGATGGCGAATCTCGAAATCATATAGTTGGATTAATAGAGACCATCGAGCTAACCTACCGACGGGGTCAGAAACGGACATTAACCATTTGAGAGAGTGGTGATCAGTATGCAAAACAAATCTTCTGCCGTAAAGGTAAGGTTCAAATTTCTTTATGCCAAAACTGACGGCTAATGCTTCCCGTTCGGTTGTGCTGTAGTTTCTTCCGGCGTTATTGAAATCTCTACCAGCATAAGCTATGGCAACGCCTTTATCGTTCTGAATTTGGCCTAATGTAGTTCCAATGCCTTCATTGGAAGCGTCAGTATACAAATGGAATGTCTCCGTAAAGTCCGGAAAAGCTAAGATAGGGACAGTCACAAGAGCTTGCTTGAGAGCTTTGAATGCCTCCTCACAAGAATCTGTCCAAACAAATTTGTGATCCTTGCGAAGCAATCGATTTAAAGGAGCTGCAATTTTGGAAAAATCCTTAATAAAGCGACGATAATAGTTGGCTAATCCAAGGCCTAACCGTCTTAACATTGTGTGGTTGTGGAAAATCTCGCACTGCAGATATTTTATCTTCATCCGGAGCAATGCCTTCAGGGGAGACTACATGACCTAAATATTGAACTTTCGGCCGAGCAAAATGGCATTTTGATGGTTTTAATTTCAAATTGGCATGTCGAAGGCGATCAAAAACTTGGCGAAGGTGACACTAATGATCTTCAAACGTGCGAGAGTAGACTAGGATATCGTCTAAGTAGATTAAGCATATCTTGTAAGTCAGGTTCTTTAAAACACATTCCATTAATCGTTGATAAGTGCTTGGGGCTCCAGTCAACCCGAATGGTAGTACCAGAAATTCGTAAAGCCCACCATAGTAGTTGTATCGGCTTATTCAGACCGGATTTGACAGGTAGTCATCAAATGACCGTGTCATCAATCAAAAGACAAAAGAAGGGGGCGTGCATAAATTAGGGGCAAGTTGGGGCACAAGTGAAAGAAGGAGGCGTGCATAAATTTGGGGCATGTTGGGGCATGACGCAATGACGGCTGTAACCCTAACACGTGAAACAACACGTGCATCCCAGGTCGTCGCATAAATTAGGGTTAGGTTAATGAGATGCTAGTCACGAACGTACATGAAGGTTTCTTTTATTGAGAAAGTAAGCGAGATGTGTTTGCTGTGCCTGTGTTCTGTTTCCACCCAGCCATCCGGGTGGTAACGCAAATATATAGCGAAAAGAACAATGGGAAAGACAGGGAGCCAATGAGGTCAAGGTGATGTCATCACGGGCCAATGAGACACCGCTGACGTCTGTATACATTAACTTTCTGGCTTGGGGTCACGTACCTACAAAGTGAAGTGAGAACCCTATTGTTTTGAAGCGAGTCAAACAGAATTTTACAACACATACACAAAAGGCTTTACACGCCTGGACAAGTCCACAAACGCTTTGTTCTTTTTTAAACTAAATTTGCATAGAGGCGATCGAAGCGTGAAGAAGGAAGAATATAGAAGAAAAAAAGTTGTTTTGTGTGGAAAAGAGGAGCATTCTCAACTCTTTCACGCTTTTTAAACAAACGTGAACTCCGTTGTTACAACCTTTTTTAAGGAAAGTTTTTCAACCTCGCGCTTGAATGAAACACGGGTAAATGAAATCTTTTTTATGTAAGAATACACAAAGACATCCTTCAGTGCACAGACACCGTAAAGAAAGCCTACTCAACAGATTTGAATAAAACCTTTTCTGAAAACGCTTGAAAAAAACCTTTGGATTTTGCGAAGCGTTTTATACTGTGGTATGGTGAAGCGGGAGTTGATTTCATATCGTATTTCAAAATACTTTTCACAACATTTGACGCAGTGAGAAAACAACAATATACATTTCAAACGCTTTATTAAAAGATACTCTAGTGACAAGTTGATATAAATGATTGTTCTTCGACTATTTGACTATCGTAACCTTAAACATGTTGCGTTGCGCTTAAACAAATACTGTGACTCTGATAATGCAGTTCTGTTCAGACATACAGAATATGAAACATTCGAGACCGGACTAGCTCGAACGAATTTTATTTGCAGAACGCTATCGTTATGTCAATAAAAACACACCAACAAACATTTCAAACGTTTTACTGAATTAACAGAGAACGCTTATCACAATGTGATATTTGCGAGAGATAGTTCTCTTTAAACAAACCTTAATCCGAAAAAAGTTGTTTTGAAAACGCATCCTATGTACAACAAAGATTATAGTCGTTAAGTCAATAAATACACACCAACAAGCATTTCATACGTTTTACTGAATTAACAGAGAACGCTTATCACAATGTGATATTTGTGAGAGTAGTTCTCTTTGTAATTCACTTGCATTCGCTGCATCATGATTGTTCTATTATGCATGCACTGTTTCAACGCTTTTTGAGCGAAAATAAATCACACACGCGCAAATAAGAGAAGAAAAAATGTTGTAATTCACTTGCATTCGCTGCATCATTAGTGTTCTATTATGCATGCACTATTTCAAAGCGTTTAGAGCAACAATAAATCACACACGCGTAAATGAGAGATGAAAAAAATGTAATTCACTTGAGTTCGCTGCATCATTATTGTTCAGTAAGGTTCCCATTTTGTATTACTCCTTAATCGGGCAACCATAGGTGTTCTCGCCCTGTAGGACCTTTTAATAACCCGCTTCTCCGTGGAATCGGGGGGCGTTTCAAAGATCCAGGGATCTGTGTCCTTTTCGATAGGAGAAGGTGGTGTTTCTATCCTGACAGGAATTTTGGATGGACCAACGGGTGTGGCTGGACGTTTCCTGTGTGCTGTCTTTTTGGGTTGTACCTCGGATATCGTTGGAGAATGGTTTGGAGTGGGCGCATTTGGAGTTGTTGTCGCTGTCCCTGCAGGTTTCGTCTTCGTTTCGCTCTTCATTTGTTTTGACAAACCTTGGTACCGTTGTAATAGTTGATCCAATAAGGCCACTTTTTGATCCTCGGGCAAAGTAGAATCCGTGATATGTTTCATGTCTTGATCCAAGCGCGTCAAGGTCGTGAGTTGCGGAGGTGAGGTTAAGCGATGTTCTGTCTCAAGGCTTTGCAATAAATGCTCTGGAACCAACATCATCTTTTGTACGCGTTTCATTTTAGCACTTTACCCAATAAATCCAAAGCGAACGGTGCAATCAAAGAGGCGAGAGCTGGCAGGAATCCTCCTTGCTGATTGAGAACGTCTTTTTTCTTCTTCAGACTAGGTGTCTTGCGAGTCAAATACAGGAGTTTCGACTTGTGTGGTTTCAAGCGTTTAAATGATGAACTTGGAACCATAATGTTCCCTTTAAGTAGATTAAGAGCGACTTCACTGATGGCTTCTATTTGTCCCTTACTAGCGTGAGATATCATCTCTTTCCGCTGTTTCCCTCTGCTTGTGAAACAAGTGCAGAGAAAGGGTAAATGTTGATTGACTTTGGAAGCCTTGACGAGTTCTTGTTTTCTTCTCTCGGTAGATTTTGAAATCTTTCCAGAACGCAAAGTCATGTCACCACCACGTTGATTGTTTACTGTCTCCTCGCAGTGCAACAATTGCAAAGCCATGGCGTTAAATGAAATCTACCGGAAAGGGTTCATCGGTTTTATAGATTTTCTTATCAACGTAAACAATGGGATATGAATGTGACGCTGGGAAGATCCTTGTTCGCAATCGTTGAATGTCCGGGGTTCGTGGATGTAAATCCATCATTAAGTATCCAAATGGTTGTGATGTAGCGTCTTGAAAACTCTCCCACACATACGGAACGCGCCCAGAAAACGCCTGTTGTGCCAGTGTCCTCAACCCCAAAGTATCTCGAGGATTTTTAAAAGCAATGATGTAATGAGCATTAAGAGAAATGCTCCGGGAAAAATTTCCTGGGGGAAAAAGGTTTTGTGTCAAATAAATGCAGGTGACGGCACAATGATGGGACACTTCGGTGAACAAATCCAAAATGCACTCGTCATCGCTACAGTTTCTCATGAGGTCATCTGACACGAGCAGACCAGGACGATGAGGGGGTGGAAATAAGGCGGGAATGTCGTCGGGAATACCCTCCATAAACGTGACTTCCTTTACCAATTCCTTAAAACAATCTTGCCATTGACCGTAGCAATACACGATCTTGCGAATGGGGCGTTCAAATAAACAATCTGTGTGTTGAAGTATCTGGCGCGTAAATGTTGTTTTTCCGCATTGGCTGGGGCCAGAAATGATAATACTGCTGGGGCACTTGAATTGAGACATGTTCACGAGACGAAGCCTCAACGATTTGTGTACACGAGATAGAATTCCCACCCCTTTTACTAGCAAATACACACAAAAACAGCAACATTTTTTTTTACTTTTCAACGTGATTTTATTGCTTATGGACACAGCGAAATGACTTACAACCTTGTTGAAAGCAATCATTAACTTTAGGATAAATGAGTGAATTAAAATAAGCGTGTACACTCCGTTCAACTTGTGCATCGTTCCACTGAGAATCATATCGTTTAAATTTAGCTTGAACAGTGTCCATATCAACATTCCGTGCTCGTCGAATGAGATAAAACAAACAATAATCTCCACAAACATCCGAGTTCAGTCCTTGCAGTGGTTTGTCGTTATAATAGGTAACTTCCCGTAGAATGTAGGTATCCATGTTGTAAGTTTCAGGAGGAAATCCGTAGCTGTCAAAGAATTCACTTTCACGAGGCGATTCAAAGTACATAGCCACCCAATGTGTCCCAGGTTGGTCATGAGGGTCCGTATTCGCGATGAGTCCGGCTGGGTAGGTGTTGATGACAGGTAGCCTATCCCTTGGAAATACGCCATGCATCAGAGGTGCTAACACAGGGTCAGAAAGACAGGCTTGCCATAGTTCTTGGGTCGTATGCATAACGATCAACTAAGAGCCTTGTGACAAATCGTAGAGCACGCGACGATTGCGATCAATTTCCAACTGATTCTGAAATTCTGCGTACACAATTAAATTCAGAACTGAGTTCGTCTGAGTTCCAAATTTCAGGTACAGGTTCACGTTACCCGTTCGATGGGGTATCAGGTGATCGGGATGTCCACTCCCCGCCGGTGTCAAATCAAAACGGAACAAACCGTATCCGTTTTCCCAATCCACTCTATCAATGTCAAGCCCGTGCCCACAATTCATGTCTCCACTTCCTGAAAACAGCGTGTTGTAACCATCGATCTTTTTTCCACCCGTCAGATCCAGCGCAGAATAAGGCATTTCTTCTCCATTCACAGTCAGCCGAATGTCTTGCACGTCAAATAGCTCAAAGTTGAAAGGATTTCTTGCAAGGTTTCCGTTGAAGGCATCGTTTCGCACGAGCCCAAAAATGATGCACTGAGGAATGAAACCGTGGAATAGATCTGTCTCAGTGTGATTTAAGACTCCTTGAGGGATGATCCTTGCCTGCGTAGGGGTTCTGGTTAGGGTATAGATGGCTGGTAGCGGTGCGCTCCCTTTGTGACCTTGCATGATCTGTACGTGTTCTAGTTTCACACTGCCTGCAACACGCACTGTGCGTATGCGAAGCGTGCTAGACATGATCTTTAGTTTGCAGTTGTTTGGAGTCTCCCCAGCCATGAGAACAAAAGCATCGTTGTTCAGATCCACTTTGACTTTGATCTCCAAACCGTCAAGCAACAACTTGTCAATATTAAACACGACACAAAGAGGTACTCCGACCAACCCAACTTCTGCGCCGTTGTTAGTAAATGTGGCTCTTCTATTCAGACCCTCATTACTTTCTGCTGTATTATCTACTTCATTCATGTGTCCAGCAGTGTCTTTGTAATACAGAGCTTTGGTTAAGTACGATTTCTTGGCCTGTTCCGTAAAGTTCAATAAGGTCTTGATGTAAGCATTGTATGCTTGAGTGTCTGACTGTTCTGTTACCAGCGTTTCGTTGATCTTGATGGTAAACTGTTTGATGATGGAATGAAGGGCGTTGTTGACCAGAGTGCACTTCTTCCCATCCCCTGTGGGCGATCCATCTTGTTTGGTAATCTTTACTACCAATCGCAGCTCTGTCTTGTTAATGTCAATGTAGTCAGCTAACGGTTTGATGACAAACTCGATGGGATTAGTTCCCGTTTGAACCGGTTCGTAATCGATCCATTTGCTGCTAACAATCGACACATCTGTCACAGGTACATCAAACAATTGTAAACTTGAATTCGCACCAGGGGCTGAGAGAGGGTGTGCTGATGCCATCTTCAATCAAAAATAGTCTTGAACGTTGAACGAGGTGTTCTCCTTTTCTTGGTCTGTCCTTCACTGCGCCGCTTTGACGTATCCGCGCGCTTATATACTCTTTTTCCTCGACCTTGCTGTGTAATGTCATCAATGACCCCCGTGAGTAAATTTTTTCCAGCAGCTTTCGCTCTTGTCTTGGCAGCTTTCTTTAAAGGTTGACCATTGATCACGTCTTGGACAAGTTGCATTCCCGTTTCCAATCCAGTATCGAGCATTCGTTTTCCCACTTTTTTTGCTGTTGTTTTGAGAAAGGGAGTTGCTGAACGGAACAAGGACCGAAACATTCCACCTAAGCCGTTGCCCCCTTGACCATAAGGGTGTGTTCCTCCGTAGATACAAATGTCTCCTCCTTTACCGTGCTGCCTATTGGGTACAACATGTCGTCCGTATGGGTAATATCGGTGGTTCATAGGTAATAACATGTTGTTATAGAATATCACGACGCCGAAAATGCAGGGTCACGCGTACGGCTCCAGAAGCAAATGGTATCAATTGACCTGTGTCTCCCCTTATATTGATCGCCACGGATGAAAACACAGTTGTACGGAGTCTATGGTAGGAGGGCACCTTGACCTCTTCTGTGATCATGTTCCCCGGCTGACCACGAGGAACGAGCATCCGAAGTAAGTCGGCTTGAGCATCTCCCACCACTTGAGACTCGATTAAATCGGAATACACGTAGATGGTTTGAAAAGCGTCTCTCGAGAGCAATCCCCATACCAATTCCTCTTTTCTGACAAGTGTTGTCGTTGTCCTCGCAAGAAGGACGCTGTGATCATCATTCTGTTGGACAAGGCCTCCGATTTGGTACAGCTGAGGAATATTATACTGATGGTTTAAGTACCCCAAGGCGCGAGCTAATGTCTTTGGTAGAATTACATACCAACCGGCTGGTAACTTCAACTCAAAGTAATCTTGTGCTTTCTCGTAAATGTAAAAACACTCGTTTCCTTCCAGACTCGTAATGGTCTTGTCACTCTTCAAATAAATGTCTCTCAAACGATTGTGTAGTCCCTTCGTCATACCGTGAATGACATCTTTGACCGTACGGTAAATGCCACTTGGTACAGGGATGTTTAATTTCCAGGGTTCAGGGCCAGTCTTACAAAGCAAAGTGTAGGACAATTGATTCTCACCTACGTTTTGCCAGGTGTAAGGGTAAATGATTCGTGTCATGGCCACCTCCCAGTCTTCACTTAGTTGTAGTTGACTTGGTAACTGCATCTTAAAATCGGCCGCCTTGTTTTCTGGATACTGAGTCAGACTTGCATCACTGGTCAGCA
>OX421458.1:25274017-25281517 GCA_949126865.1 Montipora capitata | reverse complement strand
TTCGTTCGAGCTAGTCCGGTCTCGAATGTTTCATATTCTGTATGTCTGAACAGAACTGCATTATCAGAGTCACAGTATTTGTTTAAGCGCAACGCAACATGTTTAAGGTTACGATAGTCAAATAGTCGAAGAACAATCATTTATATCAACTTGTCACTAGAGTATCTTTTAATAAAGCGTTTAAAATGTATATTGTTGTTTGCTCACTGCGTCAAATGTTGTGAAAAGTATTTTGAAATACGATATGAAATCAACTCCCGCTTCACCATACCACAGTATAAAACGCTTCGCAAAATCCAAAGGTTTTTTTCAAGCGTTTTCAGAAAAGGTTTTATTCAAATCTGTTGAGTAGGCTTTCTTTACGGTGTCTGTGCACTGAAGGATGTCTTTGTGTATTCTTACATAAAAAAGATTTCATTTACCCGTGTTTCATTCAAGCGCGAGGTTGAAAAACTTTCCTTAAAAAAGGTTGTAACAACGGAGTTCACGTTTGTTTAAAAAGCGTGAAAGAGTTGAGAATGCTCCTCTTTTCCACACAAAACAACTTTTTTTCTTCTATATTCTTCCTTCTTCACGCTTCGATCGCCTCTATGCAAATTTAGTTTAAAAAAGAACAAAGCGTTTGTGGACTTGTCCAGGCGTGTAAATGTTGTGAAAAGTATTTTGAAATACGATATGAAACCAACTCCCGCTTCACCATACCACAGTATAAAACGCTTCTCAAAATCCAAAGGTTTTTTCAAGCGTTTTCAGAAAAGGTTTTATTGAAATCTGTTGAGTAGGCTTTCTTTGTGTCTGTGCACTGAAGGATGTCTTTGTGTATTCTTACATAAAAAAGATTGCATTTACCCGTGTTTCATTCAAGCGCGAGGTTGAAAAACTTTCCTTAAAAAAAGTTGTAACAACAGAGTTCACGTTTGTTTAAAAAGCGTGAAAGAGTTGAGAATGCTCCTCTTTTCCACACAAAACAACTTTTTTTTTTCTATATTCTTCCTTCTTCACGCTTCGATCGCCTCTATGCAAATTTAGTTTAAAAAAGAACAAAGCGTTTGTGGACTTGTCCAGGCGTGTAAAGCCTTTTGTGTACATGTATGTGTTGTAAAATTCTGTTTGACTCGCTTCAAAACAATAGGGTTCTCACTTCACTTTGTAGGTACGTGACCCCAAGCCAGAAAGTTAATGTATACTGACGTCAGCGGTGTCTCATTGGCCCGTGATGACATCACCTTGACCTCGATGGCTCCCTGTCCTTCCCATTGTTCTTTTCGCTATATATTTGCGTTACCACCCGGATGGCTGGGTGGAAACAGCACACAGCCACAGCAAACACATCTCGCTTACTTTCTCAATAAAAGAAACCTTCATGTACGTTCGTGACTAGCATCTCATTAACCTAACCCTAATTTATGCGACGACCTGGGATGCACGTGTTGTTTCACGTGTTAGGGTTACAGCCGTCATTGCGTCATGCCCCAACATGCCCCAAATTTATGCACGCCCCCTTCTTTTATCTTTTGATTGATGACGTCATTTGATGACTACCTGTCAAATCCGGTCTGAATAAGCCGATACAACTACTCACCATAGGTAATAAAAGCTGTGTGCTCACGGGATTCGGGTTCCATTTCTACCTGCCAGAATCCACTCATCAGATCTATTGAGCTGAAATACTTAGTGCCGTTGAGAGCATCTAGTGCATCGCCGATCCGTGGGAGAGGGTAAGAATCTTTGCCGGTGACAGAGTTCAAACGTCTAAAATCCACAACAAAACGGTCGGTTCCGTCTTTCTTCTTTACTAATATAATCGGGGAAGCCCACGGACTAGTACTTGGTTGGATTATTCCTCGGTTTAACATATCAGTCACATGTTCTTCTATTATCCCACGCTGGGTTTCAGAAACACGATAAGGCCGTTGGCGAATAGGAGCGTGGTCGCCCGTATCGACTCGATGTTGAACTAAACTAGTACGTCCCAGTTCTTCGGGCTTTAAAGCAAGGATGTCGCGATATTCCGAAACTAGAGATTTTAGTTGAGCTTGTTGTTGCTCGTCGAGGGTGGTATCTGAAAGGTTCAAGGGCGCCGTTTCTCCTTCCGCTGGTGCTGATTCGATAGACGACTGATGCTCGGGTGGGTCTGCCGCAGCGATGTCGGACATTGAGGCTGTGGCTGGAGTAAAAGTACCCATGGTAGTACAACGGTATATGGTAACAGGTTTTTCAGTTGGATTAAGAACCCTGAATGGAAAAGTTCGATCTTCCGAGAAACTGACTAACTGAGAAGCGCCACATACGTGATAACGTTCTGCTATATTAGGGTTAGGTTCTATCAAGCCGGTGAATGCTAACGGTAAGGAAGTCTTTGGATAAACTGGAATTACCGATTCCGACATAGGTGGTATAATATAGGTGGCTAAAGTATGAACGGTAACTGGGTCCTGATTAGTTAAATTGTGGACTTTCGGTGACGAAGACAGGAACAAAGGCACCGATAGCCCAGAAAGTGTCAAGGTGTGTCCTTGTAAATCAATTACGGAGCCAAAATGCATAAGGAAATCTCTCCCAAGAACAACTGGGTATTTAAAATTATCAATTACGAGAGCCGTGAAAGGGTATGTATGTCCTCCGATCGTGAAGTTAAGGGTGGCTTGGCCCGAAACGGGGAGTTTTTCTCCACTAACGGTACATATCGTTGGAAGGGAAGAAGGCTGAAGTTGGGGTGGTGTTGATAATTTTGAAATTAAAGTGTTACTGATCGCAGTAACCGAAGCACCGGTATCAACTAACATTAAGGTTTTACGACCTTGCAGGGTTCCTTCGACATAAAGGCTATGCGAAGGCAGATCAACCGGAAAATCTGTAACGTTAACAGCATGCGAGCTATTTCTAGGGAAAGGTTTAGTAGCTAGATTGCACATGCCGGACTGAGAATTATCATTAACCGCAATCGCGGAAGGAACATCGATGGGAAGCACTAATAAATCGTTATCCTGGCTAAGGCCTTGAAAACCAGGGCGATCTAAAACAGCTGTATTGTCTACTTGCGGCAACGTCGTGGTGTCGGAAATTGGTGAGCGCTCTGTATTTTCTAGAACCACTTGGTCTCTTAACTGAATAGTGGTGTCACTAGAAGCAAAGTCATGCGTAACTTGATCAGGGTTATACACGCTTTGAGTATCAGTAGGTTCGACGCTTAAAGACGTATACGTATTGGCAGCCGTGTGCTGACCGCGGACTGTGAATAGCTGGGTCGTTGTTGTGAGTTCATGTGATGGATGTAATGTACTTGCAAAATCTTCATTCAATGTATCTGTTTCACCAATTAGCCCATGTGTGAAATTTATATTTGATTCTTGTTCTTCATATCTTCGTTGTATTTGATCATTTTGGAAAACGGTCGTGTCTTCTTCAATATTGCTTAACTGCTTGTTTATTAATAAATTCTCTTGAAATTCCTTTGTATTCTCGAAATCTTCTGATACTTCAACATTTAACTCGAAACGACAATCCCCTGTAAATATAGTATCTTCATAATAATTCCTTGTAATTGCATTTATACTTGTTGCGGCAACTTCAACTTCTTCAATTTTATCGGTAGGAATTTCATTTTGATTGTCATCTTTATTCTCGTCAAAATCATTGCGCAAGAGGGCATCTGTGTTTTCATAACTATTTTCGTCGGCTTCAATTGTCCACGCAATATTTTCGCATTCATCAATATTTTTACCAGTTTCAATCGTACGATCTGTCATTTCGCATTCATAAACATAGTCGTCATTTTCAAATTCTGCGTTTTCGTATATATCTCCGATTTGAACACCTTTTTCCATCACTTTTTCATCACGGTATTCATGGGGATTTGAGCTCAAATTGATATCAGGAACATGTCCAACGACAACGTCGGTGGGTTCACTTCTAATCTCTTCAATAATAACATCATCTTCACTGTCAACCGCGGAATCTCGGGATGAAGTCAAATTGGCCAATGTATCACCCAGAGAAGAGTATGTACAAATAGAATACAGGGTAGTGCTGGGATCAGGCGGACTACAACTTAATGGGATTAGCAGTTCCCGGGTTAACTGCATCGTCCGAAATAGCCAGTTGTGAACCAGTAGTCCCTATACGTGAGGAAGTCTGTATATCATCGAAAGTGGAAATATTTACTTCAGTGTTGTATGTACAAATGTTGTGTGCGTTGTTGTAGGCTCTTGCACGGGTTGAATGTTGTCCGGCAAGAGCCCTTACCCGTTTAACTGTGGGTTAGATTGTCGCGAGGTGGACGGCCCTCCATTTGGCGGTCTATAATTTCCGTTTCACAGACAGGTTGGCCGAGCATATCAATGGCGTTGTCAACAACATCGAGCGATACATCCTCCATCGAAGTATAAAATACAATGTTGGAAAAGCTGTTAAACGTGTTATAGCCACCCACGAGAAGAAACTTAAAAACCTAACGCGAAACATGGTTCTACCATTTTCTCCAACGGAGACAGTTACCAACCTCTCTTCGCAGAACCTCACGTCCGAGCAACTTGGAATACTTGAATACGGTCTTTCACATTCTATCTGTACCCCCACCAACAACAAAACGGATGTGTTTTCTTGTTTCGAACTGATTCATCGCACTATGGTCAGAAATTTAATCGACGGGAAACAAAAGGGAAAGCTGGTCGCCGACTATCTCATCTTGCCCATTCGTATGTTTCTTCACACCAACCTTCTGTGGCGGACTTAAGGAACTTCAGGATATTAAAGGAACTGAGAAAGAACAAGGACATTGTGATACTGAAGCCTGACAAAGGAAATGGCGTCGTTGTCATGGACAGGATTGCTTATGAACAGGGTATTTTTGCCATTATAAGTGACACTTCTAAGTTTAAGGTTATTGATAACGACCCTACTTTACAAAGGGAGGGCAAATTACAACGTTTTTTAAGAGCACTTAAAAATAAGGGTCACTTGGACAAAGATACGTATGAGAGAATTTATCCAGTTGGTTCTCAACCAGCTGTAGGTTCTATGGCCTTCCTAAAATGCACAAGGCTCGGCAGCCTAATGAAACACCTCCATTTCGACCCATAGTATCTTCAATAGGCACCTACAATTATAATCTATCTAAGTTCCTTTGCGATCTTTTAGAGCCTCATGTCCTGTGTGACTACAACGTCCGCGACACGTTTTCATTTGTACATGAAATCAACCAGTTACCAACCTCTGGGAAGTTTATGGTCTCTTTTGATGTTGAGAGTCTGTTTACTAGTATACCCCTTGATGAGTGCATTGACTTGGGGGTCACCTACATTTATCAGGGTAATCCTGGCCTTGCGATAAGCCCCACTGACTTTAAAACCCTTTTTTCCTTCGCAACAGCAGGGACCCACTTCTTATTCAAGGGTGCGTTTCATGACCAAGTAGATGGGGTTGCCATGGGTTCCCCCCTTACTCCAGTCCTCGCAAACCTTTTTATGGGACACCATGAAAAAAACTGGTTAGATAATTTCTCATCCTCCCAAGTTTTGTTCTATAGACGCTATGTTGATGACACCTTTTGTTTGTTCAATAACGAAGATGATGCGCTCTCGTTCTTTGATTATATCAACGCAAGGCACCCAAGTATCCGTTTCACAATGGAAAGGGAAATCAATAAGAAATTATGTTTTCTAGACATATTGCTAGACAACGGTCATCCATCTATTGTCACTAGTGTATATCGCAAGAAGACATTTACTGGTCTTCTTTCTAATTATTTCAGCTTCGCCCCTTTGAATTACAAACTGGGTCTAGTCAGAACATTACTAGACAGAGTATATAAGATCAACAATTCCTGGGTTGGTTTTCATCTGGACGTCAAGAAGCTTATTTTCTTACTACGGAAAAATTGTTTTCCGTCGTGGGTCATCGACAAGATTATTCACAGGTATCTTTCTAAGAAAATGAATCCTTCTCTGACTGGGCGGGACGCCTCATCCAACTCCGGGAAAACTTCTACGCACTTCTATAAACTCCCTTATGTTGGCCGGTTTTCTGAAATCGCCCAGACCAAGTTAAGACAACTACTCAAACATTATTGCAAAGCTGATTTAGATATTAAGTTGGTCTTTAGTACATTTAAACTTAGAAACATGTTCAGCGTGAAAGATTTAGTACCGCAAGGTCTACGTTCGCGTGTCGTTTATAAATTCTCGTGTGCTGGCTGTAATGCCAGCTACATTGGCGAGACCACTCGCCACCTACGTACACGTGCTCGTGAGCATCTCTTGTCGGACAAGTCTTCGCATGTTTACAGACACCTGCAGTCATCTAGGGCCTGTCATGACTCTTGTAACACAGAATGTTTCACGATCTTAGATTCTGCCGCCTCAAAATTCCAAATTAAGATCAAAGAGGCATTGCACATTAAGTGGGAAAATCCCATCCTTAATCAGCAGTTGAGGCATTTAGATTTGTCTCTTTCTTTTTAATTACGTTGCTCTTTTGTCTTTTATTTTATTGCTATGTGCGCTATTTTTGTTTTCTGCACATTTCACACTTCATATTCAAATTGTACACACGTAATTTTGCAACATACCTTAACATAAATTCAAATGTACAACCGTTGAAAAAGCTCATTTGCAACTGAAGATGACATGAGTATGTCGAAACATGTTTTGTAAATTGAAAACTGTCGTTTCTGTTTTGAGAGTTATTGTTACTCTGATATCTTTACGTCAATTTCCGTTTCCTTGGTTAGGGGGTAGGCGTGGATCTCGTCCACTTTGATTGCACGTGCGCCAGGTATGTCCTACGCGCTGGCAAAAGGAACAAATTGGTTCGCCTTCCACTGTACGAAAATTTCGTCCGTAAGAGCGGAAATCAGGGCGGCGAGGGTTCTGGTAGCGTCGTAACTCGCCCTCCAGTCGGTTAACCTGCCTCTGCAATTGGTCGATTTGACGATTTGGTCCCCCTTGCCAAACACGAGTTTGATTGGAAAATGGGTTTCCTGTATTACGTGGCTGCTGATCGTATGCGGCCGCGAAAGTATTGGGGACTGCACGATTTTGATTTTGCCTCTGTAGTTGCTCAAACTGCCTAGAAAGTTCGTCAAAGCGCTGGTCTATATACGAACGATTTGGCTCCGCAGAAACGGCGGCGACTGCTTTGGTATCGCTAAGTTTTGGTGGTTGATTCATAAGTTTGGAAAACATAGTTTCCATCCTTGGTAATATATTTTCCGTTTCAGTAGTACGCTGAGTTGTGTCTACCAATTCCTTCATGCGGGCCAATGACTCTGCTTCCTGAAAGTTTTTGGGGCGAGCCAGGGCAACATAGCTTTGAATCTGCGGTTGAAGGCCCTGGGTGAAATAGCGCACTGAATCTGCGTCTGACAACTTAAGGCGTTTGCATAAGCGCGTTATATCCGCTATGTAATCGTCGATGCGCTCCCCCTTTGCCTGCTTCCGAGTACTTAGTTGCTGGCTTAGGATCCATTCCTGTGGACCAGAGGCGAAACGATCTTGAAAA
>OX421458.1:25259017-25261517 GCA_949126865.1 Montipora capitata | reverse complement strand
CTGATGTTGATACCCGGCAACACGAAGTACCCCGTTCAGTCTAACCATTTGCTAACCATTTCCAACAACAAAGCTGATCTTATGGTTGTCGCGCAACAATAGGGAGCTTAAGCAACCACAACGGCGACGGCAACGAGAACGTCACAAATTTGCATATTTAGCGGGATAAAAACAATAGCTTTGCACGGTCTGCACGTGCGTTTTTCACTTTTGTTCATTTCTTTGCCGTCGTCAGCAGAACAACAACGTGAAATAGCCAAATTTGAGGTTTTACGAAGAACGTCAGCACTTGAGGATAAATTTTCATTTTCTCCCCTACATAAATTGCCGTTCCGACGAGTGTCATTCTCGAGGAACTACCGCACTCTCGTCATATTAAAAAGGTTGAAAGGGTCACGTAGCGATTAAAATTACGCGAATTGATCTTTTGAGATTAAGTTCTCGTTGCTGTCGCCGTTGTCGTTGCTTAAGCTCCCTAATGTTGCGTTGCAAGTTGACATGGTTTGTTGCGCGTATTACTACCTTCTTACGTAACAAATTTCCATATTCCAAAACGTAAAAGCGACGTCTACTTTTTGCAACATAAAAATTTGTTGTACAAGAAGATGGTAATACGCGCAACAAAACATCTCAACTTGCAACGCAACATTGTTGCGCGACATGTACGAAAAATGCTGGCTGTATTACTGGGCCTTAAAGGAGACCAATCTGGGCTTTGGCCAGGATTTTTTGACCCCTGAAACAGACCATATTTAAAACACATTAAAACATATATTTATATTTCTTCGCGTGAAACCCTAAACGAGACCTGCACGGCTACATATGGGCTACGTATGATGGCATTTTTCCGGGTCTTACGCTTATCCAGAAAATTGACAACTCAATACGTGTATTTCCCTTGGGGTACAACCTTTGGGAGGCCTTGTAGATCAAAAAAACAACCTGACGGTAGCAACACAATCTTGCCCGCATAAACAGCCCAGTTTGCGACCCTTTTCGTTTGAGTTCAAGGAGTAAACAAAAACAACAACTCACCAAAACTGAACGTCCCAGACGGGATAGTTATGTCCTTTAAAACAAACTAATGAACTGAAGGTATAGAGACTCCATAGACGCACTATACAGAATAATAATAAGAAACAATTAAAAAAAAACCACAATGAGGGCTTAGGTCGAGGCGAGGCGTCCTAACCCCGCCTCGCTTTTCACACGCAGTTCTTTTCGTTTTCCCGACTATCTGGAAGCCTGGAACAGGCTAAAAGACAAAAGAATAATTTCTTGGCCACCAGTTATGAATATGGTATATACCTGTTCGGTCTGCAGAGCTCGAGAGAAGGAATGAGTTATCTGTGTTAAAACTAGTAGAAAATACTGGCCCTGAATGACCAATCAAGCGTCTACTTTCCACAGCTGTCCTGAGAAGCAAAACAACAAGACAAGTTATGCATTTTGCCATGTGCTGTAAATCTCTAAATATTATATGAAGCTGATGTGTCTTTTAAAAGGCCTTCCAGTTGGGAGTTCTCTTAAGCTTTTCAGTAAATTAAAAGCAAATACCGGTGATACGAGTAACATGAATAGTCTTTCTTAAAAAAATTAGCTTCATTCTCAAGTAAAGTACCCTGGGTACCAGAGTTTTTTTCTCGCGTGCGGCGGACGGAAAATTCTTCGATTTGCTTCGGCGGCCAAAGGCCAATGGCACAAGCAGCGACACAATAGAGACATGACCAACACTGGAAACTGTGCAAGAAAAACCTCTGGCACCCAGGGTACAAGTAAAGTAAAACCATTTTAATACCAAAACAATCATTTCATACTTGGACTGACTTCAAAAGAAGGCTCAGGTGACCTGTAGACAGTTCACAGTCCCTAGTTTTCCTTTTCAATCATCAAGATCATGCAACTTTAACCTGTTGAACTCTTGGAGTGAGACTCAATAGATTTTACTCTGTCAAACGCCAATGAGGGGGAAGGGGTGGGGGCTCAGGAGTGAATGGGTTATATTTAAGAACAATTATTGTCCCCATCTATCTTGGGAGGGAGAATTGCTACTCCCCTCACCCCATTCAGTAGATTTGTCACTTTCTCAATCTTAACCAAGCTTGGGAAGAAAACTCTACATTAATGGTTCATTTTAGTGTTTGGTGCACTCGTAGTTTACAGGTAAAAAATGATTGCATTACATCGTAAATTCAATCATAACCTTTACGTGCGATATTACTAGCAATAGGGAACAAACCTGTGGTCCATTATTCGTTCAAGAACATCCTCTGTGATAGAGAAATAAAAGTGATTAACAGCAGTAAAATGGCTTTGTTTATACTGTCTCCTTGAAACAAATGTAGCTTTTAAGTTTTTTACAGCCACTCCACTCTAAGAAAAACTCAAACTTAACAGAACATGATTGAGAACCCCAGCTGGCAGAAGGAAACCAGTTAGCTATTTACAAAGTAACTTGTAGTTAAATTTGGGAACACATACAAATGTAAGGCAAATCCAG
>OX421458.1:25241517-25254017 GCA_949126865.1 Montipora capitata | reverse complement strand
GTCAGGTCACTTCAACAGGATTATTTTGACCCCAAGACCTCTGGGATACCTGTGCAATGCTCTACTAACTGAGCTACTTTATGAAGCCCACACAGACTGTTGGGAGCAGGTCAATATTATTTGTTGGGATCTTGTGTTCCAATGAATGACTAAATTAATGAAATAAATGCATATTTGAAATGCAGCTTATAAAATTATAATGAAAGAGAGGTCATTGCTTAATAATTAGGGAGCTTTAGTAACGACGACGGGAACGGCAATGAGAACATCATCTCAAAACATAAGTTCTCATTATTGTAATCACTTCATGACTATTCCAAGTTTTTTAATATGGCAAAGGTGTGGCAGTGCCTCAGGAGTGAAATTGTTACGAGCGATGCTTAATTTAGGGGAGAAAATTAACATTTATCCTCAGCTGCTGACCTTCTTCATAAAACCTCAAATCTAGCTATAGATTTCACGTTGTTGTTTTGCTCACGACGGCAAAGAAATAAACAAAAGTGAAAAACGGACACACAGAGCGTGCAAAGCCATTGTTTTTGCCCACTAAATATGCAAATTTGTGACATTCTCGTTGTCGTCACCGTTGTCTTTGCTAAAGCTCTCTAATGTCAAGATAAGTGCAATGACCCCTTCTGTCTTTCGTCTATAACACACACTTCAATTTGCATTTATTTAACATTATTACTAGTTGATACTCACATGACAGGAAATTGTATCTGACGGTTCAATGGGGGTGCATTTGGATTATGCTCCTGTTTCTTTTTGCCTGAAATTTAAAAAGCAACTTGTTGGGGCCACTGTCATTTCTTTTCATTTTTGTATCCAAAAAAATAGCCTAACTGCTTCCTAAAAAATCCAGGTCCCTTCATCTTGAGGTTATATAATTATCAAACTTTGTTTAGATGCATATTTTCCACTTCTTTCAATCTACTTTGTGGGCTTCTAACACAAAATTGCTTTTTTTCAGTTTATTTTGAATGATAACTGCAAAGAAATTCTTGAATGGGGTAGTTTCATGGCAAAATACTATTGCATCACTGCCCAATCACACTTCCCTGTTATCATTCTTTGTTGTGCAATTATACCATCATTAGTGAAGTTTTGTGGATTCATCAAAGGAAGCTCTGTATAAAGTTAAAATTGTACCTGGTCCGTTTGAGTCCTTCTTGACTTTCTTTTTCTACGTAGAAAGCAAACCGGAAGAAATCAAATATATATATTTTTGGACAAACATGACATACCAGTATTAATGGCATTAGTAACTGTTTTGTACAAAATACAAAACAAACAGTCATTTCACCTTCGGTTTATCTTTGTCATCATCATCTTCACTCTCTTCTTCTATCACAACTCCAAGATCAGGTTCAGGTGGTATCCCATAATAAACCTTGCTCTTATTAGCTGCAGTGCACAGAACATAAAATTACAAGTAAGAAAAGGCTTGCATGGTGTCTCTACTTAACCAGTGTAACTGCAGCAACAAGATTATATTAGAAGTTCTTTTCCTTTCATGTAGGGTTTCATTACTGTACGTTACAGGTTAAATTTGATGTCAGGTCAAGATGATTTTAACTTACTTTTATAGGTTGATTTGTAATTTCTTTGTCTATACAGTATTAATTTTAATAAATTATAATTATATCATACAGCTGTAATAAATACCAGACACAAAGACATTACAAATCAACTGTAGCATTCTGGGTCCACACGCATAATTTCTTTATTATAATACAGTAAACTATTACTTTAATTTTGACAATTTCGAAACACATGCTTCAGATAAATTCAAAATTACAACTTGCAATAAAATTGCTCAAGGAATGCTTAATAAGGAAACCACATCAACCTACAAAAATTATTGTTTGCGACCAGAAGTCAAATTTAACCAGTAACATGTAATATATTTTAGGTCATAATATTATTATCAGAAAAAGGTGTGAAGTTAAGGCCTTACATGTAGTTAATATTTGAGACAGAGTAGATAAATATTAATGTCTCATTGCAAATCATTTGCTGTTATCTTGGTTTTGAAGGGGGGTTCATAAACATTGTTGCAGCTTTCTGCGATTGACAATGTGATTGACTTGCAACCCAAACCTAAAATTGCTTGCAATAACTGCTTCAGTGCCTAAAGGGGAAGGGAAGGGGGAGGGGGGGGGGAAGGTGACAAAAATGGTAATTTGGTTTCTGACTGGTAAAATTCACAATGCCTTGACAAACCCAATTCCTCCCCAAAAGATCATCATCACCATCATCATTGCTGTCGTCGTCTTCACCACCAAAAACATCATCACGACCAACACTATCACCGTTACCACCACCATTACTATGATAATATTATCAGCATTATCACCTTCAAATGTTGTCTCTCCAGTGACTGCTCCAGCTGTAGCTTCTATTGTTTGCTTGCTGCGTGGTCTTCCTTCGAAAACTGAAAATTGAATATGATAATAAAGATGCAAGAAATAATTATTATATAAATGTGTTGCATGTGCAGTCTTTTTTTTTTTTTGGGACAGCAAGAATTAACTGCATAACTTTAATAAGCACCAGTACGGGCTTATTTCTGGATATTTACAGTGAAACACTACAATTTGACAGAATATCAAAAACTACATGATAACAAATAAAGGTTCACGCTTGCAAATATCCTTTCAAATTAGACACCAGTTATTTAACTACAGATGTTATTCAGTCCTTTACCATCAAAATGAAGATGTTGCTGGATGAGGGTCAACAATACCTCTTGCTGTTGGTCCTAAAAATTAATGGCAAATTATTACTTATTCATCTGTAAAAGCTATATACGTCGTTTTGAATTTAGCACAAAAGTCAAGATTTCATTTTTCCAGGATGAGGCCAACTTCCAATTACAAATGACAGTCTGCAATGAACAGAGAAGTTGCTGGGGCTTTTTTCCTCCTTAGAAGCAGTGCCAGAGTCAATGGCAAGTAAAATTGTATGACACAAGGCAAAATGAAGTGCATGACTTTAACTCTTACAATTACAAATGCTACCACAATAGAAAAGAAATTAGTCCTCTCTTTTTCTTCAAATTTTGAAGCTATGTTAACAAAATTCTTGGTTTACTGGTAACATGTGAACACAATTTATTAAAAGTCTGCATTTACCCAAAGGTCATTGCGGCCCTTCGTTTTTGTTTTAAAATGACCAAAAGCGTGATCTGATTGGCTGAATGCATTCAGGTGAATCATGCAGGAGACAAAATATCAGCCATTTGAATAATAATTATTTCATGTTAGGGTTAAAAATTCAGTCAAGGTGCGCAATGACTATTGGGCGAAGGTGCACCTTTAATTAATTAAAATCTGGGCCATTGACAATCAAAATAATGTGTACACTCAAAGTTAGTAGTCTTCACTTTGTATGTATTAACACAAGTACTTTTTCCACGGTTGGGCTGCTATGCAATCAAAGCCAAAACTGAGACACATTGTACAATGCCGTAAGCTTACAGGTTTGTCACCTTTTCAATCTTTCTTCATGTACCTTACCTGTAAATGTTTCTTGAGCACTTGATACGTATCCTTTGACATCCTGATCACAAACTTGTTACTCCTGCATTAATGTGACACAGGACTAAATGTGATGTCTGCATTGGCAATTTTTCAATAAATTTCTTTGAACTACTCTTGTAATCCCCTTACCTCAACGTTCCCATCAGTTCATTACTTTTCATGTGTTCACGCCTAGTAATAGCAGCCAATTTGCTAAGATCTTCCTCATGGTAATCCTCTTGACTTCCACGAAAACAAGCAAAGAAAGACTGGGCTGTGAACAAACAGCACAGAAAATGAAGGCATTGCACAACAAACGCTGTAGTGTCCAAGTTTGACAGGTTTACAATAGAGAACAACGTAGTTGTTACAAAGCATTGTCTGGAGGAGGCTTTTTTTTTTTTTTTCAAATCTGTACAATGAAGCCAAGATTGAAGCCACAGGCAAACTTTGTTTTTTTAAAGCCATCCGAAACCATGCAAGTTTATCCACGACTGCAAGTAACAATGTGAAAAATTACTGTGGGAAGTATTTAAATAAACATAACAAAGTGCTCTGTCATAGGGTCCAAGAAACTATTGCCAACTTCAGTGTATTTCAAAGTTAAAGTTAATTGTCATAACTGGTTATTTCTACCAGTGAAGTGAAGGCACTTGTTTAGTACTTCAAAATTAAGTTACAGCATAATAATCACCTCATTGGCAACCAATCAGTGCAGAGAATTTTCAAGAATCACCTATGTAATTATACTAAGAGCAGCGGTGATGTAACCGGAAGGTCGTGGGTTCAATTCCCACCCTGGTCAGAGTTCTTCTCTGTCCTTGTGTGGGCCCATTTCCATTAATAGGGCTAACGCTCACATGGTTCATATGGGGTACAAAACTAGCACTTCTCATTACACTCTGATCAGTTAAGTCTGTTAATTATTTGTAAATACAGTACAATCAATTTTGAAACATTAAAGACAGATCTCTTTTTAGTATTCACCTTCTTTTTCGCTTCCTTTATACACAAGCTCAAGATACATGTGAACAAACATTGGATACAGAACCATGGCTAACTCAGGCTAGAAAAACAAGTCACAACAGATTACTGCATTTCCATTACTGCCATGGTAAATGAAGAACATACTATTCACATTTTTGAGAGAATAGTTTTATGGCTGTTGGTGGGACTCGGATAACAGCAACACTGCTCTGAGTCAGACTTCTACATGTAAAAGCACTGAAAAATGTCAACTGACAAGAGGCAACTAGTGGGCCTTTTTCGCACGGCGGCTATATTGGCCATAGACATTAGATTTTGTCCCTGTGCCTCAAGTTGAAATATTTGGGAACGAGTTTTGGTGGGGCAAAAAAAAAGTTTTCAATCCCTCAGGACTCAATATGGCCGCTGTGTGATTAAGGCCCCTTGACTACCTACAAAGCATGATACTTCTGTCCAAAAATGCATCTAATTAGGTGCAAGCTCAATTTTGTTAAAATTTAACAAAATTAATTAATTTCATTAATTAAAATGTCATTCAACCCTAGCCTGAGTAGCAAGTGTTTACATCTATGGACTCTCAATGCTTTGGCCATAAAAAATGGAGAAGGACATAGGCCACTTTCGAAAATACTGTAATACTCTTTATTACACATAACATGAGAATTAACCATAAAGCTCATTTGGACAAATCTATACGCTTTATTTTCACATGTGAAAAAGGCCTGTACAGCCAATCAGAATAGCGTAGAGCTATTTCACATGTGGAAGTATAACCAATCAACGATAGCGTAAAGGCGTTTCCATGCCAATCACTCGTGCATCTCGTGCAAATCGTACTTTGTTATTTAATTAAATTAAATTTGCATTTGGTTCTATTGTTAGTGAGTTTTTGTTTCTAATTCGCGTTCAGAAAACTATTTTAATGAAAATTCTCATGTTATGTGTAATAAACAGTTCACGACATAGAAAGTGCTTTGTACAGGGTTTTATTCACTCGTTGTTTGTGTCAAAAACCCTTGCTTGTTCCTCGCTCGTTCGGGTTTTTGACACAAACAACTCGTGCATAAAACCCTGTACGCCGCACTTTCTATGACGTAAACTATATTTATGTTCCCCCAAACTTTGCAAAAGCATTGTTCCTAGTTTCTCTTGGGACTTGCAATGATCCCAAGAGAAAACAAAACAACGCTTACATGTATGTAAAATTTGGGGGGACAAACAAAGAGTATTATGGTATTTTCAAAAGTGGTCTATTTTCTGGCCCCAAAAAAATGGAGCAAGCCAAAACATGTCTTGTTGCACAGCCATACCTTCAAAAGTCTTCCATGTTCCTTGCACAGAAATGCTTGCTACACAGACTAATAATTATCAACCCTTTCATGCCTAAACTGGCCCTCATAAATGACTAAGATCATCTGGTGTTTTGAGGTGTTAGACAGTAAAATCTATAAGAATAATAATACTCTTAGGAGAGGAGGAGTTCAAGGGATTTTAGATGGACTGAGATGTTGTTAACGCTCTCACCACTGAACCTACATTGACAAGTACAATTGTTTGGTGTTAGATTAAAATCTATAAACTTAAAGTGCCCCTGTCACCAAAAAATCAATTCTTATTTTTCTTTGCATTTCAAAACTATGTTAACTAAACACTAAGCAACCAAAGTTTTAAGCCTTGATTTCAAAAAGGCACCTGTTTATTGTAACCCATTCACACCTCACAGTCGCCCTACATGTATGACGCCTCCCATTGGTATGTAAAATCGTCTTGCGTTGGACAGAGTAAAATCTATTATGACTCACTCTCAGGGGTCAATGGGTTACATAACTGGAATTTTCCTATTTAATGGTCCACCATTACTCAAGATCTTGAAAGAGCTGGATCAAGGAGAAAATGACATCAAAGGCTCACTAGTTTAAGAATGCAATGCGTGTGTATGCCACAGAATTAATATGCAGCATGGGAGTTTTGGACTTTCTGACTTTTAAACTGAAGTTTTGCATACATAATAAGCTGCATTCACGCACTGAAATTTTAAGCTAGTGAGCCTTTGACGTCACTTTTCCCTGGATCCAACCCTCTGAGGTCCAATGGGTCAGTATTGAACGTGAGTAATGGCAGACCATGATATCCAAAACTTACACTCAAAGTAAATGGCCTTCGGATGAAAAATAATCAAAGCTCAAAATTTTGCCAGTCAGGTGTTAAGCAAACACGCTTTCAAAATCTGAAGAAAAAAGGAAGTGATATATTTTTATCACAGGGGGGTGAGACTTCATAGATTTTACTCTGTCTAACACCAGATGATTTTATTAGTCAATTATGGGGCCCAGTGGTTCGGGAGTCAATAAGTTAACTGATAATTTTTGCAACATTTAGTTACAGGTCGGAACACTTTAGTGATTTTTGTAGGGACAAGTGATGTGAACGAAAGGAACACTTTGTGACATTTATCATACAGAACGTGCATCTCCCTATCCCATATTTATAAGCATCTTCTGTACCTGAAATGTGACAGAGCTGAATTTGGGAACATCAGAGACAAAAGCAGAAAGAATTCAGGGCACAAATTGTCATGGGTCAAAACTCACTGTGTTGAGCACGCATGGCGGTTACTTAGCGATTGAATCCTCGTGTGATACTTCATGTTGAGTGAGCTCACTTTAATAACAACAGAATTACTGTAAAGGAATGTAGGGGACAAAGTGGGCTCAACTCACAGTCACAAAACATGGAAAGGGGCATGCAGTTAGAAGAGTGAAAAAGTGAGTTTCGACCCATACAATACACAGAGAAAAGGGACCTCTGCTACCAGGGAAGCACAGGATTTGCATGGAATTACTCAGGATTCACGGGTATCTTTTCCCATAGTTGTCAGCCCAGTGAATGCTACATGTAGCAGGGAAATCCCGTGCCCTCGCGTAACTGTAATCAATAATTATTATTAACTTATAATTTACTCTAATTTGACAGGCAAAAGAAAAGGTAGGCTCAGATGCTCACCTTGTATACATCAAGCGACTTCTCAACAAATGCTTGCAAACTAAATGAAATAATGACAAAATGAAACACTTGAACAGATACTTGTAATTACAGTAAAACTTAATCATTGGATACATGCACTTGTACAAAATAAATTGCGCCAGTCCTTGCTGAGTGAGACATAACTTAAAACAGGAAAAATTGTTTCAAAACAAGTTGTGTAAAGAAAGGTCTCAATTTCCTTTCTGCGGCCTCTGCAGTTTTTTGTACATTGAAACTTGCAATGTTTTCTGCAACTTGTCCCTGAATCAAATACTACTGTCCCATAATAATAATAATGCAAGATAACTTGATGCAACATCACTGGGGACCAGCTTCATTTACACTAGCAAGTTTTCCTTGACAAGTTTTCCTTGGCAGTGTACCGGTAAATGGAAAAATGACAATTTTTTCCTTGACAAGAGTCCTTGTTCAAAAACTGGTAAGCTAGTTTTTGAACAAGGACACTTGTCAAGGAAAACGTATTATATTTTCTATTTACATTACCAAGGAAAACTTGTCAAGGAAAAATGTTTCAAGGAGAACTTGGTAGTGTATGCAGTTGGCAAGTTTTCCTTGACAAGTGGACTTGTCAAGGAAAACTTGCTAGTGTAAATGAGGCTTAATCCCTAGGCTGAGCAAAAGAAGATAGTTTACAACTTGGACAAATACTACCAATTTCTTGACATTGTTGACCAAAATACAGTAGTACATGTACATTGTATCACCTTAGCATAGCAGTGTGATATTGTATTCTCTAAATACGAGTATCTAAGATTAGGAGTCACTGTACCTGCTGTAGTAGTCCTCATATCTCGTTGGATCAGCATCACTGAGTTATGATAATGATAACAAGTGTTAATATTATAGTATTATTCATCAAACATTAATAGCAACATCACTTTGGTCGAATGAAAGTGCCCCTGTAACCAAAAAATCAATTCCTATTTTCCTTTGGATTTCAAAACTATGTTAACTGAACACTAAGCGACCAAAGTCTTAAGCCTTGGTTTAAAAAAGACACCTGTTTATTTTAACTGGGCGACTTTGAGCTGGATCGAGGAGAAAATGATGTCAAAGGCTCACTAGTTTAAGAATGAAATGCATGTGTATGTCGCAGAATTAATATGCAGCACAGGAGTTTTGGGCTTTCAGACTTTTAAACTCGCGTTTTGCATCTTTAATCAGCTGCATTCACATGCTGAAATTCTAAGCTAGTGAGCCTTTGATGTCACTTTTCCCCGGATCCATCTCTCTCAGGTCCAATTGGTCAGTTTTAAACGTGAGTAATGGTGGACCAAGAAATCTAAGACTTACACTCAAAGTAAACAGCCTTGGGATAAAAAGCAAAGCTCAACATTTTGCCACTCAGGTGTTAAGCAAACATACTTTCAAATCTGAAGAAAAAAAGGAAAAGGAAGTGATTTCTTTAATCACAGGGACACTTTAAGAGGGAAGCACATTAATTTAACACTATAATAATAATAATAATAATAATAATAATAATAATAATAATAATAATAGCATTTAACACCACTCCTGCCTTCGAATTCTCTTCTTGCACAAATCCCATAATACACCTCTTTTACCCCCCCAAAATCCATAAATTATCATTGCTTGCACTTTCTGGGTGGGGTGCAAGGATGGCGCAGTGGTGAAAGCACTTGCCTCCCACCAATGTGGCCTGGGTTCTATCCCCAGAGTCGGCATCATATGTGTTTTGAGTTTGTTGGTTCTCTACTCTGCACCGAGAGGTTTTCTCATACTCTGGTTCCCCTCTCCTCCAAAAACCAACATTTGACTTGATTGCCATTAATAACAATAATTATTGTTAATTTCAGTTTACAGTGTCCCAAATTAGTGCTCCAGCGCTAGAACGACTAGACACTTACATAAACTTCCTTTCGTTTTCCTTTCCTTTCCTCCTGGGACATGAAGATGTCCCAAGAGAAATCGAAAACAATGCTACGCAAATTTTCTGGGGGTAGAAGAGGTGTATTATGGGATTTGTGCAAGTAGAGAATAAAACGGTATCAACCTAAGGACAAAACTCGCCTGTTGTAAGCAGACAAAACTGAAGAGATATCTGGCTCAGCATCTGGAGTAGTCTGAAGATTTATTTCTTCTAGAGAATCAAAACAGTTGGCCTCTTGCCTGAGGATCTTCTCAGTTTCCTTTGAGGACAACATAAGAATTGTGTTAAAAAGCTGAATGAAGTACTTTGTACGGTATTACTTTTTAAGCAAACTTCTCCTTACAAGTTAACGCCGCCGCTACGCGCTACGAATCATTAACTTTCCTTACAGGTAACTTGTTCTTCTTCAAAAACTGCAGCACGGCAAGCAATGTTTCTTTCTCTTTTTTAGATGAGTTCGATTTGGACGTTGTGGTGACTCCTGCTGCAGATGAAACCGGGTTGGCCGCCATGTTTGACTACAACAACGCGTGCATGCTTCCAGCCGATCATGTATGATCTAATGAAATGTCCAAGGCGGTGGTAAATACATTTTCGTGCTCAAGTACACTAAATGAAAGAAGGGGTAGTTTCTAAAGAAACTGTGGTGCTGCGTCGGTGGGGAAGTAGTATACAAAAATTTGGTTTTATCAACGGAGTTGATAATGTAAATTGGCCACCGTACAGAGATTCTAAAAGCTGACGTTTCGAGCGTTAGCCCTTCGTCAGAGCGAATACGAAGGGCTAACGCTCGAAACGTCAGCTTTTAGAATCTCTGTACGGTGGCCAATTTACATTATCAACTCCGTTGATAAAACCAAATTTTTATACACTAAATGAAAAGTCCACTATACAGGATCGCAGGCCACCCAAGGCGTTTGGGATACCTGTGCTGATCAGGACGATTCTTGAATATGCAAATGAAATATCTGCGGTAATTTAAATCCACCTCATAAATACTCTTGCTCTTTTGCCATTTCAACTTAATCAAAAACATAAAACAAACAGCGGCTACAACCAGCGTTAAACGAAAAGGTTGGCAGTGAAAAGCTGTGGCTTTATTAAATGGTCAGTTTTCACTGCTATCTATTTATCTTACTATTTTTATCTTATTTTCTCTAGAAAACAGTCTTCTTAACTTTGTATATATCATATTTGAATTTGTTCAATCGTCACTTCTGAAGATGTATGTTGTAGCATACGGAGAAACGTCAAGTCAAAAGTAAAATGCGCTTTATCATTATGTTTGCCACCAGTGTTTGTTTTATGTTTTTGATTAAATCCACCTTTCATTAACTTGCAGACTCTGCGGTTCAAATATTACAATGAACGGTTGTCAGTAGTTCACGGTGCCGGAACGGGTTTAATAATGACTCACACCCGGAAGTTTGATTGGCTTTGCTGTTTTTATATCAGCAAAGCAATCGCCCGAGGCTGATTTAGCATCATGGAAACGTGACGTCAGGCATTTACGACTCATAGGGCGATCATAAAGGGACAATACCAACATTTGCGTGACAATGAGAGCATCTTCATAGGTCATACCATTCCCACAAAACATCATTCCTTTCACTTTGGGCTGCAGTTTATACTGATTGTGCGTTATTCATCGATTTTCCTACACTGGAAGTCACAGATTTTTGAGATTGTTCTTTGAGGTACGTAATGTCTTCCTCATGCATCTTTTAAATATGAAATCACAGCTTATTTAGCGATTCATTGAGAGGACGGTATCACATCCGGCATGATGACGTAAACACCGAACAACTCATTCTAATCACTCCCTGTCGATGTCTGCTCACACACAAACCTCTACATTATCTTAGTAGTATTTCTGTACTAACAATTAACAATTATCCTGCAAAATCTTGCGGATTATCGCCTGATACTTAGCCGACGAGGCCGTAGGCCAAGTCGGCTAAAATCAGGCGATATTCCGCAAGATTGAGCAGGATAATTGTTTATTATTTAACACATTGATGACAAAGCACAATTTTTTACGTTTATTGGAAACAAAAGCTGGAAAACTACCATTTTTCTCCGCGACACACAAAATTACGTGTATCGCAGGATATACGTTGAGTACGCACGACGAGTATTGAGCGCGCTATGACCATATTTGAATTTAAATTCTCAACCTCGGATAATACATTTCGCATGCTCTGATTGGTTCACTCAATCTCGGTTATCAGCTCATTTACCTTAGTTTGACCTTATATGGTAAATGATTGCGCTAAGCGTTGCTAAACTAAATTTTTTTTTCGCCCTAAAGCAAAAATTCTCTCTGAATACAGCCAAAAAAAAAAAACTTTTTTTGTGGAAAGTTTGCATTAATTACGCGTTTAGAAGTATGCGAAAAGGCAAGGAATGTTTTCGTGATGAGCCTACGTATGTCTGACCTCAAGGTATTACACATTATCACATCTTCATTAAGTTTTTTCGATTTCACTCGGATTTTCACGCTTTTTTCGCTCGTATTTCGTACTTCCAAATTTTTGGAGTTAAGGAATTTAATAAAACAATTATTCCATTCGCGCTTGTTGGATATGAGACTGGTTATAGCCAACTCGGCGCTACGCGCCTCGTTGGCTATTTACCATTTCATATCTCACGCGCGCTCATGGAATAATTGTTCAATATATACGTATTCTCAGTATTGGACTGGAACTACCTTGCAATGGAGGCTAATGCGGCGGAATATCTTAAAAAGTATTTGCATTTGAAAAGATTCCCCCGCATTAGCCTCGATTGCAAGCTAGTTCCAGTCCAATACCGAGAATACGAATATGCTCTATTGGTACATAAAACCACGATATAATCTGATTATGCGCGTCTTACACAAACTTATGGTTGATACGCATTAAAACACTTAAAAAAGGCGTTGTGATCTAGAGTTTCACGCTTTGGATTTGCTTGTGGTTGCGCAGGGTTTCGTTGATCCCGAATTCACCTGAACCATATTTTATAATCAAAGTTGTAAGTTTCGAACAGTTCATACGTCACGGGAACATTAGAAC
>OX421458.1:25231517-25236517 GCA_949126865.1 Montipora capitata | reverse complement strand
AACAGAAGTCCGTAAGTTGGAAGAGCAGGTAAAGAAAGAGAATCAAGCATACATAAAATGTTTAGAGAGCAGAAATGCAGATATGGAAGAGATTAGGGATTTCTTAACAGCCATAAAACAGAACGTGCAGATCCTTGCTGCTGACAAAGAAGAAGCGGAGAAAACAGGTAAGAAGAAAGACTTAACTGTTTTCAAGCCTATTTTGAAAAACAGCAAGGATAGCAATAGGCATGACAAAACACATAATTTTTGACCGGAAGAAGATTTCATTTATTTATTGCAACACTGTACAATCCCCGAAACTGTGACGTCAAAACAAGAACGCAATTTTAGGGATGAAAAGTTTGTTCTTTTGTCTACTTTCATTATTGCAAGCAAATATAGCACATCTCAGAAACAGTTTCAGCAACTTCCGAATCTAAAAAGAATAAAACTTCGGGCCCCGGAAAAATTTAATAGGGAGCTTACGAAACGAAGACGCCGACGGCAACGACGACGCTACTTAAACAATAGAGTGTTTCTGTCGAGGAACTATCGGCTGATAGTTGCCCCGCGGAAATTTGATGTTCTTAAAACAAATAGTTCCGAGACATAAACACTCTATTGTCTTTATTGTTCACCACTAAATTTTCAGCAGACGACTACTATCCATCCGAGTATTTTCCTCGGACGGGCACTATGGGCTGATAGTGTCTCTCCGCGGACGAACACTATCGCGTCACGTAATCAATTTAAACCAATAAGAATCGGAGAAAATTTGGTGGTGAACTATAAAAAACAATAGGTTCAGGGAGCAAAAACAATTGCTCTGCACGCTCTGCACGTGCGTTTTACATTGTGGTACATTTCTTTGCCGTCATCTCCTAAATGACGACGTGAAATGACCAAATTCAAGGTTCTGTGGAGGACGTTAGCACATGACGATGAATTTTCAGTTCTCTCTCTACGCTTCGAACTCACTCATACCAGTTTAATTCCTCAACAGTTACTACACATTTTTAACGCGAAACGACATGAAATAGTTTCATAGTGATATGAATAACGCGAACTCGTATTTTTAACTGAAGTCCTCGTAGCCGTCGTCGTCCTCGTTTCGTAAGCTCTCTATTATCGTAAGTGACGTCATAGTTCTGTTCCCATTCTCCCTACCAGTGCAGTTTTGTGCCCCACCGGAAGTGAAATTTTTGATTAGGACACGAAAGGAAAATCAGTATGGAAATTTAATAATTGTTTTCATCTCAGAAAACCATGATGTTTCCGAAGAAAAATCTGCCATGTACACTTAAAATAAGAATAAAGGAAACGGTTAGTTATTAAATTTTGTACCACAGCTAAGCTAGTCAGAGCCATGCGTCAATTTCTGAGATGACATCACAAACAACTTTGCTTTCCTTTTTATCACCAAATAATTTCTGCAGTGAAGTTTTGTTCGGTTACATCATCTCTGGAACGTGATCAAGTTTGGATCTGTGTTGATTTGACACGAGTTTCTTTGACTTTTACAATAGGGAATTTCAGCAAAGACGACGGATACGGCAACGAAAACGTCACTCCAAAATATAATTAGCGCTATCGAAAGTATTTGCGATTATTCCGTCTTGTTCAGGTAGTAAAATACGGGAAAACTATTCTTTAACGGGATGGGGTCTAGATCTGTTACTAACGAGAATTACTATGTTGAGCAAGCTAGAGCTGATATGCAACACCATTCCACTTTCTGTCAAAACACTAAATAGACTCGGAAATCAATTTAAAAGCGAACTAAAGAATACACTCCTTGAAATTCTGAAAAAGGAGGACGATTACAGAAGTTTTTGTGATATACGAGTACAATTCTCAAAATCATAACATTGTATATTACTCCCAATATTGACTACCCGCCCTCACTCAGTCTCACTCTGGATATAAACTACAGGAACAACAACAACAACAACAACAAAAAGTTTATTTGTACCACACATGAATGAGGATACAGGAAATAAATAATAGACTTACGCAAGGAACAATGCCCCCTAGAAAATAACTAAGAAGCTAATTTAGCTAGGAGGCAGAATAAATAATTTTACGTCTAAAGGAAAAAAATCGATTCATGGAGGCACAAATATAATGATAAAAGATAGGCAAACAAAGAGAGCGACAACAGAAAAAAAAAAAGGTCACTTCAGATGGACTGGAGTAAAGAGGAAGTATAAATAAAAAACTACATTGCTTCTAAGTTTGTTCTTTGAATATCATTTATGGGACTTGTAAATTTTCTTTTTTCCTCCTTTGCCCGCCTCGAATAGCACTCGCCAACTGCGGACAAAAGCTCTGTAAGTTAGAAATTTTTAGATCTAATAAAGCATTGTTTTTGTTGGGGTATGAACCGGTTATAAAGTAAAATAGAAAATAAATGGTTCATTGTTATATGCTCACGTTGGGTGTCTCGGTGCGCCCGCGATCCTACGGCTGGAGACTCAGCCCAACGTTGTCGCTACAACCTAAAATTTGGTGATTTCACGTTGTTGTTTTGTGGAGTGCGGCAAAAAATGCACGGAAATTCGTGCTGCACGTGCAAAGAAACGCACGGAAAGCCGTGCTTCACGTGCAGCACGAGTGTTTTTCCTTTCTTAACCAATCATATTCTTGCTTTGTGGCGTTGTCATTTCCGCAGCCGTCGTGTTTGCTTAAATTAGGGACCTTTAGATTCTAGGACGATAACGTGTACGAGTACGAGTTTTGACTGTTTGTTTTTAGCGAAAATACTGAGAAGATTTATAACCCGTACGATTAATCTTACTCTTTGTTAACAGTATAGGTGTCTCAGTTATTCTTATTGCTGTTACCTGGGCCTTTTTGCTGATCGAAAAATGCCAAAACTGCTGCCGTGTTGTAGACTTGTTTTGACACGAACGACATTTTGCAAAACCTCCCACTAAAATGACGACATTAACACGTTTTTCCCGCCAAAATGACGCGATGTCTACTTTGTGTTTTACTTTGCATTACAAAGACATCAAGCCAACAGTCGCAAGATCTTGTCTTCCTTCAATGGTTCCAAACTTCACTGGCCGACAGAGTGAATGCCAAGAGATCGTGGATCTCGTGAGTTCCGAACATACCCGACTTGTGACCATCTGGGGCTCACCCGGATTCGGAAAGACATCGGTTGCAATAGCGGTGGGGCACCAACTGCATTCTCGAGGCTTTCCTGTTTGTTTCCTTTCATTACGAGGACTTCAGACAAAGGGAGATCTGACATCAAAGCTTTTCAGCCTCGTAAGGCAACCCACCACGAGTCAGAGATCAGTACCTCAGGCTCTGTCCTTTGAAAATGAACTCATCGAGACCCTGGGTAGCATTTCAGATTCCTTCGTACTTATTCTTGATAATGTAGATGATCTACTAGAGAGTGGCTTCCCAAAAGTAAAAGAAGACGTCCTGCAACTATTTGAAGAAATCCTCACGCGAAATGAGAAGATAACTCTGGTGGTGACCACACGAGAATCATTTGAGTATATGAACTTGAATTTCCAAGGTCACAGATCAATACGAATAAGGCCACTGGATAATACCTCCTCTCGTGCTCTAGTTCATGAATTAGTGCCAAATGCTAGTCCTGACGACTGCGCAAGAATTGCCCAAATATGTGGGTGTGTGCCTCTTGCAATGAGGTTAATGTGCTCTTTAGTTTGTGAAGATGGTGTTCAACCAAGTCAGTGTTTGATTGAGTTCACTGAGTCCGCAAAAGAAAGTATCGTTGACATCTTAGACAATCCAGATTATCCACCTAATAAAAGATTGCAGTTCCTATATGAAAAGTCCTTCCACAGACTTTGTGCCACAGAAAAAGAAGCATTTGTGTCTTTGTCTGTTCTTCCAGGATGTTTCACCATGGAGCTCGCCTCAGCTGTACTGAATGTTACGGGGTTAATTAAGGCCAAGAGAATGTTGCAACGACTCCGAAGAAAATCCCTTCTCGATTCAAACTCCCAGTATGGAACATTCACAATGCATAAACTTCTTCAGTCATTTGCTAAAGAAACAGGACAACAAGAAATGAAAGAAATAATAGCAAATGCAAAGTGCCGTATCCATGCGTATTTCATTTCTCGTTTCGACAAACTGAATGATGAGTTTCTACATGGTCATTCTATGGATGCATTCGTTGCATTCTATGAGGAAAAACAGCTCTTTATAGAAAGCCTAGTAGACGGCTGCACAGATCCCAAGATAGCCGAGAATGTTTTTAAAGTTTTGATAAAAGCAGAAATGTTTCTGGACTCGTTGTTTTCGTGTTCCATTGAGTCGCAAAATTTCAATAATATCTACGATTCGGCCCTAAAGGCAGCCAATGCTCTTGGAAAGGCGCATTACCAGAGTCGTTTACTAGCTTCTAAAGCATTCGGTGAGATCACTTTGGGTGCAGAAGGAAGTGCAATGCAACTTCTGAAGAAGGCATATGAAATCCAGTCGTTATCTTCATCATCAGTTTCTGATGATGAAAGGAGTAAGTACAAGTGTTATTTTGGCATCTGTGAGCTTGTTATCGGCGAGGATGAGAGCGGGATACAGTGCCTGCAAGAGGCTCTTCCTTTAATGCGTGAAAGTGGAGAGCAGAAAATTTTAAGGCTGGTTGTTTACCAAGTCATGGCGGTCTATTATCAGTTCTCAAACGACCCATCTACCTCGACTTACTACTACAACAAAGCACGCAAGGAATGCAATTCTGCCGAAGACGAGCAACTCATTATTATTCCACCTCTGGCATGCAAAGGAAAAGAACCAAACAATGTCAAAAAGCTTCAAATAAACACTTCTATCTCGGGTAATTGGCCAATGCAATTTCTAGTTATATTTCAAGTCAGGAAAGCAGCAAAGAATTTCTTTGACACTGACACCAAGCAATTTGTAATCAACCCTGCCCTCCAAATATTAAATGACCTCCAGATAAATTCCAAAACCCCTTTTTATTTGTTTCATTTTTGCGCTAAGGTTTTGGCACTTCTGGCGTCAACATT
>OX421458.1:25209017-25221517 GCA_949126865.1 Montipora capitata | reverse complement strand
TGCAGCACAGTTCTTCTCGGTTTGAACCAGTTTTCACGTGGGATCCAGACATTGGCCAGAATGAACCTAAAAATGGGAAAGGTTTATGGGAACACGAGCCCTCCCAACCAATTTGTCCCTAGTATATTAATGCCATTGTTTTGAAAGGGTCAGGAGGTGGATTATGTACCTAGTATATTAACGCCATTGTTTTGAAAGGAGGCTGTGTCCTGTCTGTGGTAGTAATCTTGAATACCTGGCGTTTTCATTCCTAGAGATCTCGTGCTAAGACAATAAACCTTATTCCAAAATGGCTGCCATTTAGACATTCTTTTGTTTTTATTGAAATTAGACCATGATGCCTCGTTCAAGGCAAAGTAGTCTTTTATGGAACCAAACATGATGCACACTTTCAAAATCATGCATTTTCCTCAGAGAGGGTGCTAAAACAGAACTGATGTCCCACACTCATAGTACTTGTTGGGCGTCTGTGATAAATGGAACATACTTCAGTACATTTGAAAGTTCTATCAGTGCAAAATAGATACTGCACCAATGAGGAACGGTTAACATCAATATACATTGATAAAACCTGCCGTAACATCTTTTTGTACCAATTTATAAATAAATTTTATTATTATCGGAAAAGGCATGGAAACTGTCATTTACAATAAATTCAATTTCTGATTACAGAAAATGGCACCTTACTACCGAGAGTGACCATATCTGCCGACCTAAATCTCTCATTGGCATTTTCAAACATTCTATATCGATTTTTAAAATGCCATATCAGTACACATGAGTAACACAGAACATTTCATTTAAGCACTTTTACTCACATATCCCTCACTGGTGTCTGAGAGACAAGATGGTTTTTGATTTCCCATAGAGTCCTTTCAATTCCTTCCACAAGAATAATTCCAACTTGCAGGATAACTAAACTAATCATAAAAATTACAATTTCCTTGATTGCGATTGGTTAAAAAAAATCCTATTTTTCACTAATTCACTGGCCAAGTTGTAATCGAACAGTTTGGTATCAGACAGTTTGATAAGCTAATCACATTAAGTTGCAGTTTAAATCAACCAATCACAACCTTGGTGTCAATCACAATAGAAACAGTGTACAGACTCCTAAATTGGGGCTTCTGTCTTTCTTTCTTTCTTTCTTTCAGAGCGACAAGCAATTTATGCCTCCCTTGTCAGTCTTTTAATGCAAATGTATCATTAAGACTCAACATCGCGTAAATTGTCCTTGTTATATTTTTTCCCTTTACGGTGCACAGCTTTCTGGTTAGTGTTTACAACACAAATTGTCAAGTATATTTTTTGCATCAGTAAAATAAAAGAGCCATTTTATCAGGCAAACATAGTGTGTGGTGGATTTTTTATGATAGTGTATGTTCTGCAGGCCAGCCAAGTACCCTGCGATCAGTTGGCTTCTCCTACAGCAGTACTTTCAATATTATTGCAAAACATGTTGACATTGACATTTTTGCTCGAGATGCAAAGTGTGTGAGGGCTTTACTTCTAACACAATGGCAATAAAGTAAGGCCTTTTAATTACCTAACAATTTTTTCATTTAAGGACGTTCGCGCGAAATTTTTTCCACATTGATTTTTTTCTGAAACTTTTACCACTGTAAGATGATGAGTTAGTTATGTCAGAAATGTAAAAAAAATGGGGGGTCACCGACTTCGTTTTGGATAGATCGTGCCCGGAAAAACACCCAAAATGGGACAAAATCGGGCTTCTTTAGCGAATAAGGCCAGTGTCTGTAAACCCAAATATATTGCAATTAAATCTTTGAAGTGAAATCTTCTCTGCCGAATATTGTTTAAGTGGACTTACTAAGTGAATTTAGTCAACTGGTGAGGTTCTTTAAAGATCAAGTTCGCATTTAGCGACCACAGTTTCACGCGCCTTGCAGCCGCAAGATGGCAGGATTTGGTGTCCCGAGAGCAGAAATCTTGAAATTTTTTTAACTTCCCACATTGATTTTTTGTTCATTTTTGGACAACGTGGAGATAATTGTAAATAAAATCCGTTTCTGGAAAGAAAAATAGGGGTCACCGAACGTCCAAGACGGTTAAATCCAGGCAAAGCTATAGCAATGGCCTTTTGCCCTATTATCTCTCATTTTATTACTTAGCGCGCGCGCTCGTGTATGACGTGGCGTGTGAATTTGCGTGCGCAGTAAGGATGCGCAGAAACAATTGGCGCGAACGTCCTTAATTATCTTATTAAGCCTTTTAACGGAATTCCCATACAAATCCTTGCATTTTTGTTGGTGATAATTGGCTTAGAAAAGAACCAAATATGGGACTGTTGCTGGTGATATGAAGCAGATACGTTGCTTCCTTGGTCTTTGTGGAACAATGGTTAACTGCTTTGCCTCCAGCCTTGGCTTTGACTCAGCTAGACATGCTAGAATCTTAAATTGAAAGAAGCTATCTATATTTCATGTCTAAAGCTAGAGCTAAAAGTGCAGTCACAGCAGTGTAATAACTTTTGTTTTTTGTACCCAACCTGGTTAACAGTTGTCCACGCACACGTGATATGTTATGTTATGCAACTTTGTATCATCTTTTCAAAATATAACCGTTACTGCTAAAAAAATTTAATTTTAAAGTCCCCAATTGTATCGGATATATAAGAGGGAGAGGTCTGTTGATAAAACCGATGATGGCATGAGTTAAATGCCGAAACATGTCTTCAAAAAGTTGGTTCATGTGTCTTAAATTTATTTTCACTTGATTTCATATCCGCAGTTCAATATATGATTCACTTCATAAGCTTATATCATTTCATTCGTTAAACAGAGAGAGTTTACCTAAGCCTTCACGCACAATCCAACAGGTGAATTAAATCTTCACTCGCGTTCTGTTGTTCAGAATGCAGATAATCATCTAATCGGCCCTCAAAGTACTCCAAAACACTCCTCAGAATCTCGCAGTGCAGATCTCGCTGAGCTCGACGAGAAATGCCTTGAACCATCGACATCGGCCGCCATTTTGTTTTTCATATCCCTTTGACTCCGCTGACCATTGAGACAGTCGTCACAATAGCCGTATCTATATTTCTCGTGATGACAAATATCTGACGAGAATCGTGGAAGTCAAAAAATATGTATCAAGAAAAAAAATATCATGCAAAAAGATATACATCAGGAAAAAGTATTTGTATCAGGAAAAATACATATGTATCAGGAAAAAAATATATGTATCAGGAAAAAGTATATATGTATCAGGACAAAAAAAAAAAATATATATATATATATATCAGGAAAAAAATATGTATCAGGGAAAAAAATATATATATATATATATATCGGGAAAAATATATGTATCAAGAAAATTAAATATGTATCAGGAAAAAAATATATGTATCAGGAAACAATATATATGTATCAGGAAAAAATATATGGATGAGGAAAAAATATATATGTATAAGGAAAAATATGTGTATCAGGGGAAAATAAATATATATCAGGAAAAATATATGGATCAGGAAAAAATACTTGTATCAGGAAAAAAATTTATGTATCAGGAAAAGATATATGTGTATGAGGACAAAATATATATGTATAAGGAAAAATATATGTATCAGGGGAAAATAAATATATATCAGGAAAAAATATATGTATCAGGCGAAAATAAATATATATCAGGAAAAAATATATATGGATCAGGAAAATATATTTCTATCACGAAAAAAATATATGTATCAGGACAAAATATATATGTATAAGGAAATATATATGTATCAGGGGAAAATAAATATATATCAGGAAAAAATATATGGATCAGGAAAAAATACTTGTATCAGGAAAAAAATATATGTATCAGGAAAAATTAATATATTAGGAAAAAATACATATAATTTTTCCTGATACGTATATTTTTTTCCTGATACATATATGTTTTTTCCTAATACATATATTTTTTCCTGATACATATACTTTTTCCTGATACATATATTTTTTCATGATACAGATATTTTTTTTCCTGATACATATATTTCTTTTCCTGATACTTACATATTTGTTGGCTTTCATGATACTTGTCACATGTATGTCATCACGAGAAATATATATACGGCTATTGTGACGACTGTCTCAATGGTCAGCAGAGTCAAAGGGATATGAAAAACAAAATGGCGGCCGATGTCGATGGTTCAAGGCATTTTTCTTCTCTTTCTCGTCAAGCTCAACGAGATCTGCACTGCGAGATTCTGAGTGTTTTGGAGTACTTTGAGAGCCGATTAGATGATTACGTCATTAGATCTGTGATTCCGCAGCGAACAACAGAACGCGAGTGAAGATTTAATTCACCTGTTGGATTCTGCATGAAGGCTTAGGTTAACTCTCTCTGTTTAACGAATGAAGTGATATAAGCGTATGAAGTGAATCGTATATTGAACTGCGGGTATGAAATCAAGTGAAAATAAATTTAAGACATACGAACCAACTTTTTAAAGAAATGTTTCGACATTTAACTCATGCCATCATCAGTTTCATTTAATCTTCGAGCCTGTCTCTCTCAGATACGTTACAATAATTATTGGAGAACGTTAATATTTTTAGCACTGACGGTTATATTTTGAAAAGATAATACAAAGTTGTATAACATAACATATGTGCGTGCACAACTGTTAAACAGGTTGCTTAAAAAAAACAAAAATTATTACTATGCTGTAACTGCACGTTTAGCTCTGGCTTTAAACGTGAAATATAGATAGCTTCTTTCAGTGGCAGCCCACGGTAATCTTTGGTGAAATATGTGTTAGGGTCACGGTCAAACTGTTCTAAGAATGTCGGTTCCACGTTGGCAGACAGCTACATATTTCTTTCCTAAAACCTCACCAAAAAGATTCCCAGCCATGGGAGGAGTAGTCCATTTTGTTTTCAGAAGGACTTTACTGAACAACGAAACAGCAAAACACCGAAACAGCCTAATTAGACCTAAAACGATATTTAATCTCAAATCCAACCTTTGTTGGTTAGTATTGAATGTATGGTGGGGTCATGCATGGTGTTTTGATGCTTCATTTCGCTATTTCGGTGTTTGGCTGTTTTGTTGTTTAGTAATGCCCTTTTCGGAAGGGATATTTTTGCAATTTCTGGCACTGAAAAAGGTCACCTAGCAGTTTCGGATGAGCAAATGGTTCGGTTGGAGTTTGTGAGAAGGTAATGTTCACCTAGCAATTTCTGTGATGAAGATATCATTTCCTAAAATGTTCGGGCACTTCAATTTTCAGCTAAGATATCCAAACCCTAACCCTAACCCTAAGTGATAAAAACATCTCCTTAGACAGTCTTTATTCATTACAAGGAGTCTAGAAATGTCTCTCAAAGGCTTTTGGCTTAATTTGCTCGTTGGGTGCCCTTGTTCTTTCAGTTTAAGACAAAACCATAACTGTCTCTAGCTGAGTCTATGATCGAAAAACAACTAGGAGCAGCCCAGTCAAAATGTTTTTGAGTAGTAGGCAACCTGGCTATAGTAATACTCAGCAGAGGCCAAAGGATTTCCATGCCAGGGGGGTCCCGGGGGGCATGTTCCCCCGGAAAATTTTGAACATATTGCCTTCAAATGGTTGCATCTGGTGCATTTTTGGGTAAACTGAGCCGTTATTAGATAGCATTAAGGGCCCACAGACGAATTTCTCGCGCGTTGCTAAGGAAGTGAAATGTTACTTCCGGTAACTGACGTCATCATATCATGAGCTGACAAGAAAACCCACTCACAATCAAAAGTCACCGCACAAACTGTTGTTTCCATCGAAGGTTTTTCCTCGCCCTTCCCCTCGCTCGTTCTCAGATCAACTGCGCATGCGTAAAAACGAACTGACTTCCGGTCTGAGAAAAAAGCTAAATCTCTGGCGGTTTTAAATTGAATTAAATTTTTTTTACATGGCACGTTTCACCCTAAAATACAGAATATAGCTAAGCGTTGATTTTTAAAATCATCTTTTTTGAAAAAGTTTTGGGTATTTCAGTATCGTTTATGTCTTTAAAAAGAACATTTTTCAAAATAAAAAGAAAACTATATAAAAAGAATACAAATTATCAAACCATCGATTAAATACCCAAATTGCGTAGCAAGGAAACAAATCTAGAGTTTTCTTTTATTGGTCACGTGACCATGGGCGTGGTATGATGACGTCATATTTAGGGTCATTGGCTTACAAAAGTTGGAAACTGACCAAAATAATGCCAAATTCTCTCAAATTACTTAACCATTACATCCTTAGCAACGCACCCCAAAAAATACGTCAGTAAGATAAGAGTGATAAAGAGTCAGACAAGACCTTCAATTTTCAAACTGATGTTATATTCCGCCAGAAGCATTAATATTGGAAAAAAGGATAACTATAATACGAGCAAGTATTTCTCAACTGTGAAAGTGAGAAAAAATTTAAATTTCAATCGATTTCAGTTAAGCGCTTCAAATCGTTTGAGCAATATATTATCTCAATGCAAAGCTATGGGTTTCTGGGGCTACATATCAGATACCGTACGAAAAAATTTAGAAATTTGCGGAGTCCCTGCGCCAACGTAACGAGATCGTTTGGATGCCATTTTGTTTGTACTTACAACTACAAGGGAAGGTTTTTTTAATACGCGTGACGTCATAATCTTATGTATGCCTCACAGTTTCCCGCTCGCCGAGACGTAAACAAATCCTGGTGTGAAAAACGCATCTTTAGCGCTGCGTTTTCGGTCTCTGGGGGGAGGAGGAGGGGGGATTGACGAGATACGGGATATTTGAAAAAATAGGCACGCATTGCGTACATGTTGTAGTGCTGTAACTTGACAGTGTTTTTTCTTCTATCACGGTCCACTGAGCTGCGTTTTGTTTTTCAGTAGATTCAAGTTGTCTTTGCGTAACATGTAGCTCTAATAGTACACAATATTGTTTTCGTATCGTAAATCATTTTACTGCTAGTACTAAACCCAGAAAGATTGAAGAAAATAAAAAGAAACTGAGAAACATTGGCTTCAAGGCTGACATGTTGATCATTTTCAAGTTCCCTTACAACTTCTTCTTCACCACAAGTTTAAGCGTGTACAGCTTTTCAAGACAAAAGTTTACTGAAGTTAAGTGCTGTCCGGCGGGGTTAGTATCTAGATAGGAGACCTCAAAATATGCAACCAAAAATGCTATTTTAACGTTCAAAAATGCGAATGAAGCAAGGTACAGATTTTGTTATCCTGTTTTATGCAAAACAAATATTGAGGCAACAGTAAATAAATATTGATTATATAGTTTTTAAGAAGAGCAGAAGGAGTTTTTAGGAAGTGTCAATCGCGAATAAAACAATTTGCCATCAGCAACAAAATTTGCGAGTTGAAAACATCATAAATTCTGTATTGAGAAGACCAGACAGGCACGGTTCTTACGTTACTACGTTTATGTCTATAGAATCAACTGAAATCTCAATTCCTTGTAAAAACTAGCACCTTGATTTTTTTGGTAGGCCAGGAACCCATGACCCGGAGCCTACAACTCTACTGTGTTCGTGTAACAGCGTTTTCACAGACCGATTTATTTTTAGATTGAATTTCCCCCGAATGAGACTCCCATAGGAGCCCGATGACCAATTACAAGAAATTAAGCTGACGCCATAGGGTCACCGAACCGGAACTGCCTTTGCTTTTTTACCTTATTCGCGGGAAGGGCTAGTCTAAAAGTAACCCTACTTGTGAAAACGCCGTTTCACAGACGCTGTATGCAAGTTGCACGCTCCAGATGGGCTCCTGGGTAGGCTAGGTATCGGAGAGCCTTGAACATTTACGCATGCGCTGAAGGAATGTTTGAACACGAGAGAAAAAAGCAGTACCTCCAGACGTGGCGCTGGAGCGTCGTACCAAACTAGTCATCCTGGGATTTCGGCCCGTGCGATGGCTTTTGGACGCAGTTGACCCTTCGCTGCTTTCTGCTACCGACCTTGCCTCCCGGTACGGCATTGAGGGAGGGATATGTCGGCCCCTAAACCACGTGAGACAAATCCCACGCCTACTCACAGCTCTAGACCACCCTTGTCATTACAGTTTAGCGTAAGATCCCAATCGCTTAAATATTCAAGGAAAAGTCATTTTATCTGACATACGGTAAGCACTGGAGTCGCAGATTACAAAATGCATGCACGCGCTCTGTTGAAGGTAACACATCCATGCATAAACTTTATTTCATCTCGAATTTCAGGATAACTGTAAGAGCCAATGTCTTCGAGACATTACATTTACAACTAAAATATACGTAGCAAATACAGATACATAACTAAATACATGACAATTAAAGATATATTAATTAAAAAGAAAAGCCGCTGTACAAGATGCGGTCTTGGATTCTCTAGTTTAAAACCAGTAAACCCAGTGCTACAGACAGAAAATCAGGTTCAGGTAGCGCATTCCGCAACTTAGCTGATACGTAAAAAGAAGAACTAAGAACATAACTGGTTGTTTTAGGTTTATTAAGGAACAGAATGCAATTTCCACGAAGATCACGCATAAGACGATTTTGAATGCGCTTAGGCCCGGTTCAAACGTCGAACTTTTCATGTGTCAAATCTAATGCAAATGAGAAAAATCTATTGTTTTCGCTCATTTGCATTAGATTCGGCACATGAAACGTTCGACGTTTGAACCGGGCCTTACTGCGTAGAGATGTAGAGTTTGACTGAAGTGGTAAGAGGACAGGTAATTTGCAAATATTAATAATTTCATATCGATTGCCATCGGTTGTCATGGATCATCGATTCCATCGATTGTTCAGGCCTTGAATGGGGGTTCAAGACTGGGATAAATTGTAAAATTAATGGCAGTTGAAATTTAGCCACCATATTGGCAACATCAAAAACACACTCTCTGAATGTCCAAAGAATACTCTTGTGGTAATGGAAGCAGCAAAAAATATTGGCCAAAATTACTTGAGGGCAACTATAATTCTAAAGGCAGGTACAAACGTCGGATTGGCTCAACTCGGATCGCTCACCTCGAATCGACGTAAAAATATGATAAGGCCTCGAGAAATCACCCTAGCCCTAATCCTTGGTGAAATCGGTGCAAACGCTGAATATTTTTGGCGTACAAAACTGTTTTTCGCTCGATCTGAGGTGACCGACACCAGCTGATCCGGTCCGAGCTTTTTGTAAAGCAAAGATCTTGAATTCTTTTCAGCAGCAGATGAGCAAGTTAGACATCAATCAAATTTTAACATGTCAGGCTGCGGTCTTTAAAATTTCTTGCTATGCGTGTTTCAATGAAAATAGATTTTAGGCTATTTCGGCTCACTCTTTTGCGGCTCTAGATTGACTTTACTTTTTTCAATAAATGATGTAGAAACAGTTTAGGTTTTCCCTGGGAAATAAGAACAAAAACTGGATGAATTTTGGTTGAAAATCATGATTACATTTTGTGCTAACATGCAGCTAGTAAGTAAATGTATTCAGTTCATTTGCATGTAAAGTTAACAGGAAACAAGTCAGTTACATCATTAAGTGAAGAAGAGAAAGACAAAATTGAGGAAGCAATGGTGAGGCATGGCTGCACAGACATCCCAATAACTGACAAAAACGTGGTAAAATCTGTGCAGGATATCATGGTGGGTGAAGTCCTAGTATTAGATGCCATTGTTCTGGAAATGAACGCCATACATTTGGGAGATATTCTGCGTGCTAAGCCAACAGTTTAGCGTTATGTTTTCCCATCACCAGAGCAAGTATTAGCTGACGCTGAAACATTAAAGAATAAGATGAGCCATGGTGGACTGGACAAGGTTGATAATGAAATGAAGATGAATGCCTTCCAGTGGTTCCTAAGATTTGCAAGTGAATACAAAGAACCCAGAGGTTAGTAACTTGGCGTAAAGGAATTACCAATGAAATACCAAGCCGTAATTTGCCCTTTTAAAATATGCAAATTTGTGAAAACGTCATAAACTCAACCGAATTTTTCTCAAATACGATGAAAAAAGATATCTCAGCCAATTTGTACTGATCGGAAATGCTTGATTCTAGGCAGTAAGATTTTAGTAGATGTGCTTCACAATATGATCATACGACTTTGTTACCATGGCAACATACTGAGTTTCAGACCTCCCTGATATTAAAGGCTTTGCTGGCCACCTTTGGCGTTCTGGTTTGGTATTTGCCAATGGTGCCTTATCTGCATGATCCTGCAAGCATATAAATGTGTTAGGTCGAGTTTGTGGCCTTCTTAAATGATTTTTTAGCTTATGATCACCAAAAATATTGAAATCAGGTTGGAGGAGACTGGAAAAGAGTGAGTTGCCATGGGAACCAATATCTTATAGGCACAGGTGTGTTGCCTATAAAACTATTAGCCTACCAAGTTTCATGCAAAAGAGCCTGCCCCGCAGGCTACCGGAACCAATACAGATATTTACAAACGGTAAATGACGTTTTTTATCTTTCCTGGAATTCTATGTGATAAGCCTAAAATCTCAAGGGATAAAAATTTGACTGACTTGGTAAACCAAAATTGCGTTGTTTACATATTTAAATGTGATCTGTGTGATGCAGATTATGTTGGAATGACAACCCGACACCTTCACCAACGCATCGTTGAACATAAGCAGTCATCAATTGGAAACCACTTCAGGGAACATCATGGTAGTCTCCTGGGATTGAAAAGCAGCCAATTTCACGTGCTTAAGAAGTGCAGCAGCAAATTTAACTGTCTTGTTTTCGAAATGCTGTTCATCAGGAAACTTAAACCTTCTCTCAATGTACAAAGTGACTCCATTAATGCAAAACTTTTTACTTAATTTTTATTGTTTTCTATTGTATTTTATTCTTATTCTCATACATATTTTCTATTGTACATTAGTTCCTATTGTTTACTTATCTTATATATACTTGTTTAATTCTTATTCATTTTGACTTGAGAATGACGTTATGTGAACGTCGAAACGTCGTCAAACTTTTTTAAAATGTTTTTAAATCAAAATTTTTTATCGCTAAACTTTTTAATCAAATGCTTCAATAAGTCACTACTTATACGGATCATAGTAGCACTTTAAATATTATTATTTCCGAGCATGTGTCAGCTGAGGTTGTGCAGTAGATAACCAAAGAAGAGCTGTAACAGTTGGCCTTAATCATCTTGTATCCAACAAAGCACTAGTGGGATAATATTATGTGATTGCACTGACGTAATGGCGGCCATGTTGGTGGAAAAAACAATACTGAAAAAGTCTTTTGGGAATTTGAACTACATTTTTCTATTGTTTTGGCACCAACATTGCCATCTTATCACGTGAGTGCAATCAAATAATACTATTAGTGCTTTATGCTAAATGCAAATAAAATATCATCTTCCGACATTTTTGGGTGAATTTAATATACTGCTTGGACAAAGTGTAAAGTACGGCTACAGTTATCACATTTACAGCATTATTCATACCCCATGATGGCTTTTATAAGCCAGTCACAACTGTAGAATTACTATATATTCATTATTTTACTAAAAGTAAAGTAAAGTGAAGTTACTTCTCTTTTGTTCTTATCTAAATGTTTCAGATATACTTGTATTTATCACTGGAAATGTATCCTGGATGATAAGATCTACGTCAGCTTTGACTCTACAGGAAACAAATTCTAACAAGCTGACAGCTGCTTTAACCGTATAACCCTCTTTCACCACACATAAAACATATGAGAAATTTGAAAATGCGTGCTTAATATCAATAGCTCTGGGCTTTAAGGGTTATGGAAGGTTTTAGGGCAGCTCAAATTTGAAATTGTGCTCTTGTTACACCTTAGGGCGCTTTTTATTTGACGGAACTGACCGGTCATCAAAACGGGCATTTGGAAGAAGTAACTTTATAACGTCTTCATATTATAGCTTGGGACCAGGCTCCGCAGTTAGGGTTATGAAGCGAAAAGGAACCTGGGGAAAAAAGCGAGCGAGGCGAGCCGAGCGGGGGAGTACCCACGTTCCTTTTCGCGCCGTGACCTCAACTGCGGAGCCTGGTCCCAGGCTATCATATTAACACTTCAAAGATGATATATAATCCTCCAGAAGAATGCAACGGATTATCATGCAAGCCTTCCTTCGCATTGTCGCATTTTCTTTGCAAACTGACAGGTCTGGCCGACCAGCTCTGACAAAAGGAAAGCGCCTTCAGACATCAATGTTGCAGGAATGACTTCCATGTTGAGTAACCCACTTTCGATATATTAAAATTCAGTCCAACACCAAAGGCATCATCTCGAGGCTCTGGGGAATAAATATAAGGATTTGTATGAGTTTTTCCCCAGAGCCTCGAGATAATGCCTTTTGTTTGGGACTGAATTATAATATATGGAAAGTGGGCTATTATGATGTCGTGTTATCAACCTTTGTGTCAAATACAGGTAACTTGATTTTCAGGATTTGTTTTTTGCACTGAAGCTCTAATTTCGGTTGGATAAAGGTCGTTTTTGCTCAAAATCATCTTGTTTGTAATGTAACGATAATTTTACCAGTAAAGGAATTCCACATTACCATTTTCGA
>OX421458.1:25189017-25204017 GCA_949126865.1 Montipora capitata | reverse complement strand
GCGCTTAATCAATTTTGCTGCTAAAGATGAACACGATTTACCTTTTTTTTAGTTAAAGCTAAGGTTCTCCATGTAAACTTTCTTCATGTCTTTGAAGTTGCAAAATTAATGTATGCTGTTAATGGTAAACAAGCACCGCCTAATATTTTAGATCTCTTTTGTAGACCAATAAGTCTTTAACAATTATTCACCGATATTCATCAAGCCTGGGGTGAATCATTGTTCTTGTATAATTACACAGATGATTATTTGACAAATATGCATTCAGGGTTTTCTTTAAGGTTTTAAGTAGCCGGAGTTTTTTGCAAAGTAGACGGTTGTGGGTCCGGAGGACCCCCACGATGGGCTTTAGCCCATCGCTTCTTGGTTGGTCCGTGGGCATGCTCCCCCGGAAAATTTTTGAAAACTGAATGCCGGAAAATGCATTTCCTAGCATTTTGGGCCATGAAACTCAGACATTAGAGGGATGAATCAAGCTGCAATTATACTATGAAAACCATGTTACTCAAAGAAAGACAAAGCGACATTTCAATAATACAACCCTATAAACAAAAAGTTGAGTGATATTTTTCGTATCTTTTTGGTGGTTTTGCTGGAGCTAACGAGCCTGGCAAGTATTGCCACTTGACAACTTGTAAACATGGCACATACTTTGAAGGACTAGACCAGCAAAGGCTTCTGATTGGTTGTTAAATAAAGAAGCTGATTGGAGGATACTAATTGGCCAATGGCGTAAAGGATGTTTCGATCCTGTTTAGGTGTGAAGATGACACACATTCGTTCCATTGTGTAATTAGCGGGAAAATATGCTTGCGGAACTTGGTTGTAGTAATTTCGAAAATTGAAAATCACTCGAGCGGTTTCAGAGTGATGTAGTTTTTTTTCCGAAGAGTTTAGGAGTTCCGTAAAGCAGTGAGAGTTGATCAAGAGTGACGTTGGATAAAGATCCGTTGTCATGTTGAAGCGTAGAGATGCCCTCGAGAGGACGAGCACTTACGCGGGCAAGAAGGATTTAACTCCGAGGAGCGTTACGTTCAAGTGTTTAAATAAAGTCTACGAGTCCTCAGCTTCTACGTTCGCTATAAATGATCAACTGAAAGGTTCGAAGTGAAAACGAAGGAGCGGTTAGTGAATGATCAGGGGCTAGTTTTGTTCCTCAGTTGAGTTGTGGTAAGAGATGCGTGAACGCAGGCTGAGCGTGTTGCTAGCATAACATCATATGTAAATTTCCTTCTGGATTGAGAACAAAGCTTTTGAAAGTGTTTCTTTGTTTACAAGTTTTTTTATGATTGCGGCGTGATTAAAGGAAGTTTTGAGCGGACTAAAACGTCCTTGAGTGATTTTTCCTTCCGGTAAGATACAATCGGTGGCTGTTTAAAGATATCGAAATCCAATATGGCGGACAGCAAATCATATTGTTCCTACTTTCCCGCCACCGCAGCAAGATTTTTTCAAAACGAAAGTCTCAAGCATAACGTTTTTAAACTGCCCTTGAGTCAGAAGTCTTTTATGTGTTTTCAGAAAAGATAGGCGCTGCAAATTTTTATTTGTATTGAGCCCAAGTAGTTTAGACCTCATAAACATCATCTCCTCTACATGTCTTGACTCTTCAAACAATGAAAGTAGCCGGCGAAACCTGACAGAGAAGCCGGCGAACTTCGCCGGCTGCCAGCTCTTATATACAACCCTGTGCATTTTCTTTAAAAGAATTAATTTCTTCGCCTGTCACCTCGACAACACGGCTTGCGGCCATTTTGATAAAAGCGCTTAGGTGATTGTCGGGTATAATAATCACCTCAAGTGAGACCAATCAGCGCAGGGAATTTTTAATAATCACCTATGTAATTATACTAAACACAGATATTCCACTCGTTCATCAACATCTCAAAAGTTTTGTACAAAACACTCCAGAATTGACTTGCAAAAAAACGTTTTCTCGCGTATTGGCTCAAGAATTTGGAATGAGATACCTTAAACTACTAAAGAGAGCTAAGCTAACCACCTTACAGAAAAGAAGATTGCAAAACGTCGCAATATTCATGTACAAGATTAAAAACAAGCTGGTACCCTTAAAGAATAAGAAATTTGTCAAATAGTTTCAGAAATAAGATGAGAAATGTACTATACGACATATTAATAACTGAACATGACTGCATCAGAAATTGATAAAATAATATCGAAACTAAAGAAATACTAGTTATACCGTCCTTATTGTGTAATTTACTGCAATTTTTAGGTCGTGTTATTTCTTATTTATTCAACTTTAAATAGTTTATGCCTTTTACATAATGAATCTGTATATGAATCTTACATAGTTGAATCTATCGAACGAGATCGGTCTAATTGATATCTAGTATTTTTAAGAAAGAAATAAACTTAAAACTTGAAACTTAAACTTCGTCGATTTCGTTTGAACAGTTTCCCAGGAGGATTAACGATCTTGTAGGTTATCCTCCTTTATCTCTTGTGCTGCGAGTTTACTTTTTTTTTCAATTTCGTTGTTCAAGATTCGCAATGCCGTTATTAGACTCTTATTTTGATCGCTTCAAATATTTGTCTCTCTCCTTGAACAACACGATTTAAGATCTTGTAGTTTCTGCATAAGGTCTCTGTTTTCGGCCTGAAATTCGGTTTCCTCTGTTGTTATCTTCTTACTTATGAGAACTGAGATTTCAGACCAGCGTTTGCTGATTTCGTGTCTAAATTGTTTGCTTATCTCACGCATTGCAGTGTCTATTAGATTTGAGCAAGTTACATGATCGTTTTTGCACTGCTCTTCGGTTTTGTCGCTTCAGTTTTTTTGGCTCTCTCTTGGAATAAAGGATTCATCTTCTTCGTGTAGCTCGTGGTCGTGGATAATTGTGAATTCATGTCATTTGTTGGCGATAATTTCAGATTTGGAGCCTCGTATGTTAAGTGTTTGCGTGCCAGGGTAGAAACTTATTGAGACACCATCAGCTTTCATTGTGTGAAAGTCCCTATTGATGCTTGTAAAGTTCCACGTTCCCAAAACTTTCAACTCAACGTCAATAAATAATTTAAAACTCCCCTAGCCATTTGAATTTGTTCTTGTCACCAGATTTAGTCACAGAAATAAGCCTATATCGCTCACTGGGTTGATTAATACCAGCTTTCGCGAAAGGTTTGCTAACACGTGCATCCTGTTTGGCAGACATGGATGATTTACTTCACGACGCAATGACTATCTCTCATTAATATATGACTCAATACAGCCTTTTTACTCTACTAGGCAGTTTTGCAGTTCAGCCAAGTGACGCTGAACAGTGGTAACACTAGAATGATCAGGACCGAGACGATTCAAATAGATGGCCAACGCACGTCCTAAATACTCCTTTGCCTGCTCCACCTCGCCATGGTCACGGAGTAAAAAACCCAAGTTTTTATAAGCGTCTGCGACATAAATATGTTGAGATCCCAACTTTTCTATCCGTAGAGCAAGAACGCGCTCAAGAAACTCCTTTGCTTTTTCCAGGTCACCTTGGTCACGGAGTACACTGGCTATGTTGTTGTAACTGGATGCCACATCGATATGCTGAAATCCCAACTTTTCTATGCGTATAGCAACAGCGCGATCATGATACTCCTTTGCTTGCTGCAGGTCACCCTGGGCACGGAGTACAAAGGCTATGTTGTTGTAACTGGTTGCGACATCGATATGCTGAGATCCCAACTTTTCTATCCGTATAGCAAGAGCGCGATTATGATACTCCTTTGCTTGTTCCAGGTCACCTTGGTCATGCAGTACAGTGGCTATGTTGTTGTAACTGGATGCAACATCGAGATGCAGAGATCCTAACTTTTCTCTCCGTATAGCAACAGCGCGATCATGATAGTCCTTTGCTTTTTCCAGGTCACCCTGGGCACGGAGTACACTGCCTATGTTGTTGTAACTGGTTGCAACATGGATATGCTGAGATCCCAACTTTTCTATCCGTATAGCAAGAGCGCGATAATGATACTCCTTTGCTTGCTCCAGGTCACCTTGGTCATGCAGTACAGTGGCTATGTTGTTGTAACTGGTTGCGACATGGATATGCTGAGTTCCCAACTTTTCTATCTGTATAGCAAGAGCGCGATCGAGACACTCCTTTGCTTGTTGCAGGTCACCCTGGTGATGGAGTACAGTGCCTATGTTGTTGTAACTGGATGCGACCTGGATATGTTGAGATCCCAACTTTTCTATCCGTATAGCAATAGCGCGATCATGATACTCCTTCGCTTGTTGCAGGTCACCTTGTTTATGGAGTACAGAGGCTATGTTGTTGTAACTGGTTGCGACATCGATATGCTGAGATCCCAACTTTTCTATTTGTACAGCAAGAGCGCGATTATGATACTCCTTTGCTTGTTGCAGGTCACCTTGGTCATGCAGTACAGTGGCTATGTTGTTGTAACTGGATGCGACATCGATATGCTGCGATCCCAACTTTTCTATCTGTATAGCAACAGCGCGATCATGATAGTCCTTTGCTTGTTGCAGCTCACCCTGGTGATGGAGTACAGTGGCTATGTTGTTGTAACTGGATGCGACTTGGATATGCTGAGATCCCAACTTTTCTATCTGTATAGCAACAGCGCGATCATGATACTCCTTCGCTTGTTGCAGGTCACCTTGTTTATGGAGTACAGAGGCTATGTTGTTGTAACTGGTTGCGACATCGATATGCTGAGATCCCAACTTTTCTATTTGTACAGCAAGAGCGCGATTATGATACTCCTTTGCTTGTTGCAGGTCACCTTGGTCATGCAGTACAGTGGCTATGTTGTTGTAACTGGATGCGACATCGATATGCTGCGATCCCAACTTTTCTATCTGTATAGCAACAGCGCGATCATGATAGTCCTTTGCTTGTTGCAGCTCACCCTGGTGATGGAGTACAGTGCCTATGTTGTTGTAACTGGATGCGACTTGGATATGCTGAGATCCCAACTTTTCTATCTGTATAGCAAGAGCGCGATCATGATACTCCTTCGCTTGTTGCAGGTCACCTTGTTTATGGAGTACAGAGGCTATGTTGTTGTAACTGGTTGCGACATCGATATGCTGAGATCCCAACGTTTCTATTCGTATAGCAAGAGCGCGATTATGATACTCCTTTGCTTGTTGCAGGTCACCCTGGTGATGGAGTACAGTGCCTATGTTGTTGTAACTGGATGCGACATCGATATGCTGAGATCCCAACTTTTCCATCTGTATAGCAACAGCGCGATCATGATAGTCCTTTGCTTTTTGCAGGTCACCTTGTTTATGGAGTACACAGGCTATGTTGTTGTAACTGGTTGCATCGACATCGATATGCTGAGATCCTAACTTTTCTATTCGTATAGCAAGAGCGCGATTCTGATACTCCTTTGCTTGTTGCAGGTCACCCTGGTGATGGAGTACAGTGCCTATGTTGTTGTAACTGGTTGCGACATCGATATGCTGAGATCCTAACTTTTCTATTCGTATAGCAAGAGCGCGATTATGATACTCCTTTGCTTGTTGCAGGTCACCCTGGTGATGGAGTACAGTGCCTATGTTGTTGTAACTTGTTGCGACATCGATATGCTGAGATCCTAACTTTTCTATTCGTATAGCAAGAGCGCGATTATGATACTCCTTTGCTTGTTGCAGGTCACCCTGGTCATGCAGTACAGTGGCTATGTTGTTGTAACTGGATGCGACCTGGATATGCTGAGATCCCAACTTTTCTATTCGTATAGCAACAGCGCGATCATGATAGTCCTTTGCTTGTTGCAGATCACCCTGGTCATGCAGTACAGTGGCTATGTTGTTGTAACTGGTTGCGACATCGATATGCTGAGATCCCAACTTTTCCATCTGTATAGCAACAGCGCGATCATGATAGTCCTTTGCTTGTTGCAGCTCACCCTGGTGATGGAGTACAGTGCCTATGTTGTTGTAACTGGATGCGACTTGGATATCTTGAGATCCCAACTTTTCTATCTGTATAGCAAGAGCGCGATCATGATACTCCTTCGCTTGTTGCAGGTCACCTTGTTTATGGAGTACAGAGGCTATGTTGTTGTAACTGGTTGCGACATCGATATGCTGAGATCCCAACGTTTCTATTCGTATAGCAAGAGCGCGATTATGATACTCCTTTGCTTGTTGCAGGTCACCCTGGTGATGGAGTACAGTGCCTATGTTGTTGTAACTGGATGCGACATCGATATGCTGAGATCCCAACTTTTCTATTCGTATAGCAACAGCGCGATCATGACAGTCCTTTGCTTGTTGCAGATCACCCTGGTCATGCAGTACAGTGGCTATGTTGTTGTAACTGGTTGCGACATCGATATGCTGAGATCCCAACTTTTCCATCTGTATAGCAAGAGCGGGATCATGATAGTCCTTTGCTTGTTGCAGCTCACCCTGGTGATGGAGTACAGTGCCTATGTTGTTGTAACTGGATGCGACTTGGATATGCTGAGATCCCAACTTTTCTATCTGTATAGCAACAGCGCGATCATGATACTCCTTCGCTTGTTGCAGGTCACCTTGTTTATGGAGTACAGAGGCTATGTTGTTGTAACTGGTTGCGACATCGATATGCTGAGATCCCAACGTTTCTATTCGTATAGCAAGAGCGCGATTATGATACTCCTTTGCTTGTTGCAGGTCACCCTGGTGATGGAGTACAGTGCCTATGTTGTTGTAACTGGATGCGACATCGATATGCTGAGATCCCAACTTTTCCATCTGTATAGCAACAGCGCGATCATGATAGTCCTTTGCTTCTTGCAGGTCACCTTGTTTATGGAGTACACAGGCTATGTTGTTGTAACTGGTTGCGACATCGATATGCTGAGATCCTAACTTTTCTATTCGTATAGCAAGAGCGCGATTATGATACTCCTTTGCTTGTTGCAGGTCACCCTGGTGATGGAGTACAGTGCCTATGTTGTTGTAACTTGTTGCGACATCGATATGCTGAGATCCTAACTTTTCTATTCGTATAGCAAGAGCGCGATTATGATACTCCTTTGCTTGTTGCAGGTCACCCTGGTCATGCAGTACAGTGGCTATGTTGTTGTAACTGGATGCGACCTGGATATGCTGAGATCCCAACTTTTCTATTCGTATAGCAACAGCGCGATCATGATAGTCCTTTGCTTGTTGCAGATCACCCTGGTCATGCAGTACAGTGGCTATGTTGTTGTAACTGGTTGCGACATCGATATGCTGAGATCCCAACTTTTCCATCTGTATAGCAACAGCGCGATCATGATAGTCCTTTGCTTGTTGCAGGTCACCTTGTTTATGGAGTACAGAGGCTATGTTGTTGTAACTGGTTGCGACATCGATATGCTGAGATCCTAACTTTTCTATTCGTATAGCAACAGCGCGATCATGATAGTCCTTTGCTTGTTGCAGATCACCCTGGTCATGCAGTACAGTGGCTATGTTGTTGTAACTGGATGCGACCTGGATATGCTGAGATCCCAACTTTTCTATCTGTATAGCAATAGCGCGATCATGATACGCCTTCGCTTGTTGCAGGTCACCCTGGTGATGGAGTACAGTGGCTATGTTGTTGTAACTGGTTGCGACATCGATATGCTGAGATCCCAACTTTTCTATCTGTATAGCAACAGCGCGATCATGATAGTCCTTTGCTTGTTGCAGGTCACCTTGTTTATGGAGTACAGAGGCTATGTTGTTGTAACTGGTTGCGACATCGATATGCTGAGATCCTAACTTTTCTATTCGTATAGCAAGAGCGCAATTGTGATACTCCTTTGCTTGTTCCAGGTCACCTTGGTCATGCAGTACAGTGGCTATGTTGTTGTAACTGGATGCAACATCGATATGCTGAGATCCTAACTTTTCTATTCGTATAGCAACAGCGCGATCATGATAGTCCTTTGCTTGTTGCAGATCACCCTGGTCATGCAGTACAGTGGCTATGTTGTTGTAACTGGTTGCGACATCGATATGCTGAGATCCTAACTTTTCCATTCGTATAGCAAGAGCGCGATCATGATACACCTTTGCTTGTTTCAGGTCACCCTGGTGATGGAGTACATTGGCTATGTTGTTGTAACTGGTAGCCACATTGATGTGCCCAGATCCCACTTTTTCTATCCGTATAGCAAGAGCACGATCATGATACTCCTTTGCTTCTTGAAACTCACCCATCCTGTGATGCACATTGCCTAACGCATCATAGACTGCTGCGAAATCTCCCTCAGAAAATACACTATCACGCTGAATTAAGTTTAGAGCTACCTTACAGATGCTTTTGGCTTTGTTAAAGTCGCAATGATTAGCACAAATTGCACCAAACCGAATGAAATGATTTGGATGATGTTTCACACTTAAATTGACCTCCGATAAGTCAGCTACACTGAATACAGCTTCAATTTCTGTTATTAGGCACTTCAAATGAGGTACCAGCTGTAAGCTATTAGAAGAAGAGTCTTGTTTGTAAAGATTTTTCTCGTCTATAAACTTATTAAATGAGGTAATACCCCAATGAATGATTTGAAAATATCGAGCTTTCGAATACGTTTTGATCGTAGTTTGGATGACATTTCTGACAATTTGATGTGCTTGAACGTAGACGCCACTCTCGTCTTGTTCAACTAATAGCAGCGAGCTTTTTCGAATCCTTAAACCAATGATATCTTCGTCCGCAGATTCGTCTAATCCACTCCTATCGCATTCGTTAGCGATATTCAGAATGTACTTGATTACAAGGTCAAGATTTAATGGTTGCTCACTACAGAGAGAAATGAAATCGAATGCGTGTTTCAAAACCTTGTCAGATGACATTGCGTCCTCGACGGCCAATGAAATCGCTGTGGTCATAGCGATTGGGTAGCTTTGGTTTGCCATGGCAAGAAAGGCCTCAGTGTTAGCACGCTGACCCTTGTCAAGTTTCTCGAGGTAGCTTTTCCAGCCAAAATTCGAAGAGGCTTCCCGAACTTGTTTGACAAAGATAGCGGCGCTTGCTAAGGCAAGGGGTTGGTAATCTAATGCCCGAGCAACTTCTTTTTCAGTCTCACCGTCAGCGATGCCGGAGAGGGAGGCTAATAAGAAAATGGCATCAGATGGCGTCATGCCCTTGCTTACAGAGATGTGATTGTTGAAAGAGGTTTCTGAAGGAATAGCAGCGGTGTCTTGCGATGTGATCAGCAGCTGACCTTTACACCAGTGCGTGTCTCCGGTCTCTGGCAAATGAGGATTCATTCCACTTAAGCTGACGACATTGTCCACCACTAACAGCCACGATGAGTAAAGCTCAACTTTGGTACTAATTAATGACTTTATGTTGGCAATCTTCCCCTCCGTCTTCAGATCTTTGTCGTTTACAGTATTTGTGACTGCATATTCTGAACACTTTAGATGACGAGCAAAACAGACGTAGGATTCTAAGAGTGAATCAGGACTGCGCGCATTTAAAGTCATCACGAAAGTATTCTGGCCAGCGATTTGTTTTTTCTCATCAAAGAATTTCTTTGCCGCAAGACCGGCTAACTGAGATTTGCCGCTTCCAGGGTTTCCTGAAATGTACAGGGATGTTAATCGGCTCTCGTTCGTTTCTTTCAGTTGCTTCAGCTGTTGAGCTATTTTAGCCAACTCATAATTTCGTTCGGCAACGTCGTGCGATGGCTTGGGTGGGAGAATGCAAAATGCTGCTGGAGCTTCAATTTGTAACTGCTCTTCAAGGACCTTTCGACGCTTTTCTGTTTCCTTAAGGGTTTCACCTTTTTCTTTAAGTTCCCGTTCTTTTTCTTTCAGTTCGTCTTTTAGGTGGTCGACTACTTGTACGACCTTTCGTAACTCGTCCGTCGGAAAACTCTTCTGATTTCTGGTTTCTTGAATCTTCAGATCGGAGAGGCCAAGTGCTTGAAAGGCAACTACAACTTTACCTACAGCAGTTTGAAACTCTGACTCCTTGACATGGCCTTGTGGCAAATGAGCAAATTCTTGATTACGAAAATTTCTCAAATCATCCACATTTGATCGGACTACTGCGTTTAGGCCTCTTCCAATACAGTCGGAGTACAGTATAGCGTAAAAGAGCATGGTGCAATCCCATTCTGCTCTATTTCCGTTAACCATGGTTGCCAAAAGACCAGCGTTTTTTCTTTGGTTTCTCGGCGACTCCTGGTTTTTGAAGTCCAGTCCATTTCCGGGTTTGTCTTTCCATTCTCCCAAAGTTGCCTTGTAGCGGTTGTCCCATTCTTGTTTGAAGATTGTTTGCAGGCCCTCAGTTATCACATCAGTAGTGATAAAGCAGATCCTGAAGTAATTCAGTTGCTCGTCAGTGTATTCCGGTCCAGTGGCCATACTTAGTCAGACTCAGCTTTTACTGAGCCCTTGCTAGAAATAATTATTGCGTTAATGTCAGCAGTAGTACAAAGAATCACTTAATGAAAATAACTTGTATATGTACTATTTTTTTTTTACATTTTTACTTTTATTTCTTTGTATATTTTCGCAAATAATGCAAAGCCCGGAAAGCTTTTCAGGTGAGAGAAGTCACTATGAAAGGCATCCGCTTGCTCTATAAAGCTGGTCCTTTGACATGTTGGTTTTTAAGGTAAAGAGGGAATGGTGGCAACCGATAGAAACCCGAAATTGAAAGTTTCGGATGCTTTGAGAAACACGCGCCTGGAATTAGTTGTTTGAAAGATAGATAACCCCAAAAAATCCTATTCAAACGAATTGAGTTATCCAGTAGTTAGTGATTTATCCAGTCAATGGTGCTATACACTTTACAAACTACTGGGGAGGGGGAGGGGGACGAACTGGGGCAGGTCATCAAGGAGCTTAGCAACAGGGACGGCAACCGCAACGAGAACATCAATTCAAAATAGGAATTCTAGTTCCTGTGATCAGTTCGCGCCGGATTATTTCAACTCTTTCATTGTGTAAAATGTGTCTGTCTTCGAAAAATGAAACCGGTGTATATGAAAGCGGTTAAAGTTTGAAGAGAGAGAGGGGCTGTTTACATGATACCGGGGTGACTTTCGCACCGGCGCGAGTTTACTCCGGTTCCCTCTCTTAGCTCTGTATTTGTTTACATGATATCACCGAAAGAAGTCATGCTGGGGTGCCTCACACCGGCGCGAGTTCACCCCGGTTGCTGCACCCGGAGCGAAAATTTCGTTCCGGCGCGAGATCTCGCCATGGCATGTAAACGAGGAATGACCACTCGTTCCGGTGTGAAATCGGCCTCCCGGTGGGCTGGACCGGGTAGCGCATGCGTACTTTTTCTGATAGACGCCATATTTGCAGGTTGGGTTTACGCTTGTATTTTATCGATATGTGGTGTCCCTTCAGGTAAACGTGATAAGAATTCACCTCGTCTTCACGTAAACGCGGTATCAAGAAGTCACCCCGGTGCGAGTTTTCTTATTTAAACACCCCCATAGAGAGAGAAACAGGCAGAGAGAGATCAAAAATCTGAATTCGTCAGCTTCCGTTGTCCTCAAGCCACTGATTTTGGTCATTTGACATTGTTGTTTTACTTAGGACGCGAAACTGACAAACAGAATTGAATATAAAAAGCAGGCGCAAAGCATGTAGATCAATTGTTTTCGCTCATTATATCTTTACTTTGTTTTGTGACGTTCTTGTTGCCGTTGCCTTCCTTATGGCTAAAGCTTCCTATCACTTTATTTGGAGCAAATATGGGGAGGGTCAGTGGTTCCTATGCAGGGAAAAATGAAAGCACCGTGATAAATTTACAGTCCAGGTTTTAATGATTAAACTGCGATTTTTAAGTGAGTAGAGAAGGGGAAGGTTGTAAGCAAAAAATGAAAAAGCTTTACAAAGAGGAAGTCAGGAGAATTTGAAGACGATCTCCTTCTATTTCCCGCCTCTAATTTAAGAGTTTAACCTAACCAGTGCCTAATATGATAAAGCTGTAAACCACTTTCCAACTTAACATTCCACGGAGAACTCATGGGCATGTCAGTCCTTACAAAGAGTGTAACAGGTGGATCTGATCTCACCTTTGCTATGTGTCACTGAAATTCTCCTCTACGCAAGCTGAATGATATACGACGCCGAAGTACAATGGTTCCGATCAATTTGCCGTCTCCAAGACAACTAGCAACAGAGATGTGCGTCGTCCTGCAACAGATATTAGGCTGATTCACTGAAGTCTGGGCTAATAGGCTGATTTAGCAACAGAACGGGAACGTCAGTGGCGACGGCGCGCGCACAAAAAACACCAATGAGAATTCAGAATAGAATAGACTCCACTCTTTTCTTCTCTACTCTAAATTCTCATTGGTAGTTTTGCTGCGCGCGACGTCGCCACTGACGTTCCCGTTCTGTTGCTAAATCAGCCTATTAGCCCAAACTTCAGTGACGTGAGCAGTGATAGTTTTAGCTTCTGCTAGTCTAACTACACTTCAACTGTTGTAAGGCAATCCTTTACTAAGAAAAAAAAACAACAAAAACAAACGGAATATACGATGCTTTAATAGGTGTATCATTTCCTTATTAATTATTGATGAATTTATATTCTACGGAAGAAATAATATTTGCCGTTGCCAGGCTTTTTTGACAGCGTGCAGTTTTTCTTTCAAATCACGTAAGCTCGGTCCACAGGAACACCAAACTGTGGCCAGATAATAAAACATTTTCGGTGCATTTAACTTCTCTGTAACAAGATATGACTTCCCTTTTATCCTTGAAGGTTTCTCTTCCGCTTTCGCTTTAGAAATATGCGTCGACGCTTGTAAATGCTCGAATTACAATAACCAGACTCTTACTTGCGAACCGTTAAATAATGAAGAGACAAACTGAATCAGAATCACCATAACAGCACAAAGCAAAACCAGTGCAGTACAGGCGCTCAGTATAATTAAAAGCTGAAGCTTAATTTGAGCTTAAATTATTGACGGTTTAATTACAAATCATTCGTGTCGACCAGCTACGAAGGATCACAAACATTTGACTTACCGATTAGTAGGAGTGCAAGGAAATCTTCTCCTAGAAGTCTCTTAAGTTCTTGCGATGGTGAAAAATCACTGCACGGTCAACAAGTCTGAGGGCTCTAATATAGAACCTGATCAGCCACGCCCTCACCCCTGAAACAACGGACACCAACATGACATTAACAAATTCGATGATGGAATTCAACAGTCCAAGAAGACATGCAAGATACCTTAGCCGTTCATCATTGCCATAATTAAGGAAGGCAAAGATCGGTGGTGCTAACATTGAAGCGATTCTTAGTTCTTTGCAGCTGTAACTTCGATCATTTCGAAGGCACAGGACATAGCTTTGTTTATAGCACTGAACATAAACACGATCAACCGCAAACAATCAATTGAATACGCGCTTGCGTATTCCATTAGGCTGATTTAGCAACAGAACGGGAACGTCAGTGGCGACGGCACGCGCAGCAAAAACACCAATGAGAATTCAGAATAGAGTAGACTCCACTCTTTTCTTCTCTATTCTAAATTCTCATTAATAGTTTTCCTGCGCGCGACGGCGCCACTGACGTTCCCGTTCTGTTGCTAAATCAGCCTAATTATGTACTCGAGACACTACCCTAGGCTTGATTGGTTGAGCTGAAAGCGTTCCACCAACCTACTTGCACGTTTGTCCACAAACCGATTTGTATTCAAAACTGGTACGGTCTGATCGCGGTTACGAAAGCCTGGGTAAAGTAGGTTGATGGAACTTACGTATTTATGGCACCATGTAGCATTGAAAAGGGAAAATTTCCTTTCTATAGATTCTATAGCAACAAGTCAATTTTCACTTGTCAATCACGGATGGCTGGATTTTTATAATAAATGAAAACCGCACCCTCCAGTCATAAGAATTCATAATTATCATTTTAACGCAGTTATGCTGAAAAGATTCACTCAGACAGCGCTATACAGTGTATTTCTGTTAAAATAACTATGCATCTGTCCTGCTGGAAATGCTGACTGTTAACTATAGATGTTTCAGTTTTTAGACCGTTCAATGAGCAAACTGAAGTATCCGGATCCTAATGCGTCATGCACAAGAAATTATACTTGTTTTATTTCTTCTAGTTAGGACCTTCAATTTTAAAACAGCCTTAGAGAAATGAGGACGCAAACACTGACGTGAGAATAGAATGGATAGGAAGGCAATTTTTGCAGCCAGCATCATCAGTCGCAAGCAAGCTTCACCTGGCATTGAAAGAAGAACAATAGAGTACAACCTTCTAATACCGCGACATATTTTGTGAAGCCTTGATTCATTGCACAATAGGCCGAACCTAAAATGTTTGATTCTTTCTTGGCAGACAAATCGGTGTATTAGCGTCGTAGGGTACTTTTTTAATTGAAACTCCAGAATTCAGTCCTGTTATCTGGATGGACATGACAACACTTTGTGGAGCGGAATACATACGAGAGCATAATACTGTATCAAACTTAACTTCGGAGTCATGCGATTTTTTTCTTTCCCGCTTTAAAAAGTTCCATGGAAATCTTTGCTATTCCTTGAACTATCAACTTTCCGGAAATGGTCTTAAGTGTAATGAGCAAACGTGAGATACTTAAAGGAGCTCTTTCAAAGATGACGCGACAGAAGGAAGTTAGAACAATGTCCCGAATTATCATCCATTTACGACGTATTTTACCTACCTTGTGCTTGCCTTTAAATCAGTAATATAAGCTATACAGGTTTAGTTAGCTGAAGTAGGAGCTTTAAAACGACTGCTGAAAAAGTTACATCTCCATGGCACAACAGTTTAGTTAACAGCGCAGTGAAGGGAAACGTCCCTTTACAATTATCCTGTTGGCAACCGGTCAATAATTAGGATTCGACCATTCTTGGCTGGAGTTTGACAGTGAATCAAAAATGCACGTCGTAGAAGTTGAGTCAGGGCTGAGGTCAAACCAAAGCTTTTTCTCCCAGATTATTAATTGATTTTATCAGCTGTTCTTCTGGCCGAAGCTCCGCTGACTCTTGAACGAGGTATCCTCAGCGAAAAGAGCCTTTTTTAGCCGGCTCATACACCT
>OX421458.1:25161517-25164017 GCA_949126865.1 Montipora capitata | reverse complement strand
TTGAAAATTAGCTTCATTCTCAAGTAAAGTAAACCCATTTACCAAAGCAACCATTTCATACTCTGACTGACTTCAAAAGAAGGCTCAGGTGACCTGTAGACAGTTCACAGTCCCTAGTTTTCCTTTTCAATCATCAAGATCATGCAACTTTAACCTGTTAAACTTTTGGAGTGAGACTCAATAGATTTTACTCTGTCAAACGCCAGATGATTTTACTCTTCAATGAGGGGGGAGGGGTGGGGGCTCAGGAGTGAATGGGTTATATTTAAGAACAATTATTGTCCCCATCCATCTTGGGAGGGAGAATTGCTACTCCCCTCACCCCATTCAGTAGATTTGTCACTTTCTCAATCTTTACCACGCATGGGAAGACAACTCTACTTTAATGGTCCATTTTAGTGTTTGGTGCTCTTGTAGTAGACAGGTAAAAAATTATTGCATTACGTCATAAATTCAATAATAACCATTACATGTGATGTCACTAGCAATAGGGAACAAACCTGTGGTCCATTATTCGCTCAAGAACATCCTCTGAGAAATAAAAGTGATTAACCACAGTAAAATGGCTGAGTTTATACTGTCTTCTAGAAACACATGTAGCTTTTAAGTTTTTTACTGCCACTCTGCTCTAAGAAAAACTCAAACTTAACAGAACATGATTGAGAACCCCAGCTGGCAGAAGCAAACCAGTTGGCTTTTTACAAAGTAACTTGTAGTTGAATTTGGAAACACATAAGACAAATCCAGCCAATGGTAAGAGAGGGATCTGAGCCCAAAGCAACCACATGCAAATCAAATGCCCTCACAACCAGACCAGGCCAGCTTCTTGACCCATAATACCGTAAAATTCTGAAAATAAGTCCCTCCAAATATAAGCCCCCCAAAGCGGTAATGCAAAAAACCCTCCGTTAAATTGCCCCTCCCGGGAGCTTGTACTTGGAAAATTGCCCTCAAATACAAAGTAAAACAAAGCAAAAACAGTAAGTAATTTACTTCCAAGTATAAGGCTAGCCCAATCGATTTGCAAATGCAAATTTCCCTATGTAGATAAGCCCCTCCGAATAATTATACTGTAAGCCCCTCGAAAAGGGCCTTTGAAAAATATAAGCCCTGTGGCTTACTTTCAGAATTTTACGGTACATACCAAACTCGTGACTTGTAACAATGATAATAAGTACCAAAAGCTTTGCGCCTTTCTCTCAAAAGAGTGATGTCTAACAGCATATTTTACTCATTAATGGGGGAAGTTCATTGCAGCAATTTTCATTTTAAAATGAGATTTTACTGCCCCATCAGTAAAATGCGGTTAATGGAACGTGACCGTACTAAAAGGGCTATTCATGTCGCGATAGTTATCTTCATGTTCTTCGTAGTCGGTCGTTCAAGGTCATAAAATCAATGGTTGTGTTGTAAATAAAATAAGGACATAAAGACTTTGTTCCTAGATTTCATTGGCCAATTCTGTTAAGGCCTCATTCATTACTGCTAAAGAGCACTTGTAATGCCTACCTGCTACATAGTAGAACCAGTGCAACTGGCTACTTTAATAGACAGAGTCTTGCTATAAAAGCCTCAGTTAGCCGTCCAAGGTTCCCTTGGCAGTTTGTCCTCTTTAGTAAACGAACTTGCTGTTTGCAATTTGTTTAAGTTTTTCCCCTCCCTCCCTCCCTCCCTTTGGAGATGGGTTGGACATATTGCTTTGCCTTCATTAAAATCGGGTCACTCCTGCGTGGTGCGGTTAAGTCTGCACAGCGACTTCCCCCAAGCTTGTTGGCTCGTTTGACTTTGTACATTGCTCGCTAACCAATACTCTTGTCCGATCCAGCATGTGCTGTTTACCACTCAGCTCGTAGTGCTGGGGAGATAAGTGAGGTTGTTCTATGTCACGCAATCCAAAAGTCGCATAGGCTAACCAACTGCAAGGCAGTGTTCCCCTCAAAAAACGCCAATACGTCTGTTGTCTTGTTCTATGGCGCCTTGCGTTACGCGTTTAAAAGCCAATTATGCTGATACCAATTAAGCATTTTTTTACACTTCAATGACATTACATTATTTTTCAACTTTAACTAACCTGCTTCTTTGTCAATTTACGCAAGTTCTGAGGGTGATTTGAGCATTCTCAGTTTCTTTGGGGTGAGGCTCCACACCCGCACACTACTGTCCTCAAACCCACCTGACAGCAGGCTTGAGTCCTCTGACATACTAACAGTGTTCAAACTGCAATAAGAAGATGATTCTCTGAGATAATTTTAGCAACGAATATAACCCAGTTGGTCGAGGATTGCATCATACCTTGCCATTATCACTCTATGCATTGACATTACATGGGAATCTTTGTTCACAATAACTATTTTTGCCTTATTATCATAATTTATTCCACAAATGATAATTATCTTTTTATTAAGTGAAGCTATGATCCTTGCAGTTATGAACGCAATTTTTGCAATTGCATAAAGAAGCCTGAAAAACTCAGAACTTCAACGGGGTTTGAACCTGTGAC
>OX421458.1:25154017-25159017 GCA_949126865.1 Montipora capitata | reverse complement strand
TTGCCTTTTCTGTCTGGCTAGTTGGGTGATACTAAAACAATTAGACCCTTCGCCCTCAAGGGCCATGGGTCAATAGCCCATTCGGCTTTGCCTCATGGGCTATTGACCCATAGCCCTTGCGGGCTACGGGTCTAGTTGTTAATTATTATTATAATACAGTCATGTACCTTTCACTTTCATTTCATCAAAATGCAAATATTATTATTAAGAAAGAGAGAAGTGATCCTTCCACTTAGCTTGTCTCTTACAGACACCTAAAAAAGCCAGGTCGCTTCAACAGGATTATTTTGCGCCCAAGACCTCTGCGATGCCAGTGCAATGCTCTACTAACTGAGCTACTGTATAAAGCCCACACAGTTGGGAGCAGGTCAATATTATTTGTTGGGATCTTGTGTTCCTATGAATGACTAAATCAATAAAAAATAAATGCATATTTGAAATGCAGCTTATAAATCAAACAGAAGTCATTGCTTAATAATTAGGGAGCTTTAGCAACGACAACGGAAACGGGGACAAGAACGTCATCTCAAAACATAAATTCTCATTATTGTAATCACTTCACGACTATTCCAAGTTTTTAATATAACAAAGGTGTGGCAGTGCCTCAGGAGTGAAATTGTTATGAGCGGCGCTTCATTTACATGTAGGGGAGAAAATTAAAATTTATCCTCAGGTGCTGACCTTCTTCATAAAACCCCAAATCTAGCTATTTCACGTTGTTGTTTTGCTCATGACGGCAAAGAAATAAACAAAAGTGAAAAACGCACACGCAGACCGTGCAAAGCCATTGTTTTTGCCTGCTACAGTAAAATAATATGGAAATTTGTGACGTTCTCATTGTCGCCACCATTGTCTTTGCTAAAGCTCTCTAATGTCAAGATAAGTGCAATGATCCCTTCTCTCTTTTGTCTATAACACACACTTCAATTTGCATTTATTTAACATTATTACTAGTTGATACTCACATGACAGGAAATTGTATCTGACGGTTCAATGGCGGTGCATTTGGATTATGCTCCTGTTTCTTTTTGCCTGATATTTAAAAAGCAACTTGTTGGAGCCACTGTCATTTCTTTTTATTTCTGTATCCAAAAAAATAGCCTAACTGCTTCTTAAAAAATCCAGGTCCAGGTTACTCGACGCAGGGTTGCCGCTAACCAGTGTTAACTACCACGGAAACATATAGGTTTTGATACCTCTTAACCAATGGTAAGTGCTAACCAAGCTTCAAGCAACCGGCCCCAGAAGTCTAGTTTCTAGTTCACCAAAACAAAGGGATGAAAAAAATAATAGCTGCATCAGCCTAAAAGCAAATGTTCACAAATACCGGTAGCAGCATGAAAATCTGAATTTAACCCAGAGGAAAAAAATGCCTATCAGCCAGGTTGGGAAATAATCTGGCTTTTACCCTTCAACTTGAGGTTACATACACTGTAATTATCAAAGTTTGTTTAGATCCATCTTTTCCACTTCTTTCAAGCTGCTTTGTGGGCTTCTCACACAAAATTGCTAATTTTTTGTTTCTGCCTGGTAAAATTCATAATGCCCTGACAAACCCAATTCCTCTCCAAAAGATCATCATCACCATCATCATTGCCATCGTCATCATCACCACCAACAGCATCATCACTACCATCACTATCACGGTTACCACCACCATTACTATGATAATATTATCAGCATTATCACCTTCGAATGTTGCCTCCCCTGTGACTGCTCCAGCTGTAGCTTCTATTGTTTGCTTGCTGCGTGGTCTTCCTTCAAAAACTGAAATTTGAATAATTATGATAATAAAGATGCAAGAAATTATATGAATGTCTTGCATATGTGCAGTCATTTTTTTTTGGAACAGCAAGGATTAACTGCATAACTTAAGCACCGGCCAGTATGAGCTTATTTCTGGATATTTACGGTGAAACTACAATTTGACAGAATCTCAAAAACTATAACAAATCAAGGTTCATGCTTGAAAATAACCCTTTCAAATTAGACACCAGTTAAACTACACAGATAGACGTTATTCAGTCCTTTACCATCAAAATGAAGATGTTGCTGGATGAGGGTCAACAGTACTTCTTGCTGTTGGTCCTAAAAATTAATGGTAAATTATTATTTATTCTATGTAAAAGCTACATATGTCGTTTTGAATTTAGCACAAAACTAGTCAAGATTTCATTTTTCCAGTATGAGGCCAACTTCCAGTTATTACAAATGACAGTCTGGAATGAACAGAGAAGTTGCTGGGGCTTTCTTCCACCTTAAAAGCACTGCCCAAGTCAATGGCAAGTAAAATTGTATGACACAAGGCAAAACGAAGTGCATGACTTTAACTCTTAGCCAGGGGAATTGAAGAAGGGTTACATGACTGTACAATTAAAAGTGCTCCCACAATAGAAAAGAAATTAGTCCTCTCTCTTTCTTCAAATTTTGAAGCTATGTTAACAAAATTCTTGGTTTACTGGTAACATGTGAACACAATTTATTAAAGGTCTACATTCACCCAAAGGTCATTGTGGCCATACATTGTTTGTATATTTTTGTTTTAAAATGACCAAAAGCGTGATCTGATTGGCTGAATACATTCAGGTGAATCATGCAGGAAACAAAATGTCAGTCATTTGAATAATTTCATGTTATACAAAATCCAGTCAAGGTGCGCAGTGACTATTGGGTGAAGGTGCGCCGTTAAAATCTGGGCTATTCAATCAAAATAATGCGTACACTCAAAGTTAGTAGTCTTCACTTTGGACATATTAACACAAGTACTTTTTGCAAGGTTGGGGCTGCTATGCAATCAATGAAAAAACTGAGACACATTTTACATTGTAAGCTTACAGGTTTGTCACCTTTTCATTCTTTCTTCATGTACCTTACCTGTAAATGTTTCTTGAGCACTTGATACGTATCCTTTGACATCCTGATCACAAACTTGTTACTCCTGCATTGATGTGACACAAGACTACGTACAGTGTAAATGTGATGTCTGCAATGATAATTTGTAAATTTTCTTTGAACTACTCTTGTAATCCCTTTACCTCAATGTTCCCATCAGTTCATTACTTTTCATGTGTTCACGCCTAGTAATGGCTGCCAATTTGCTAAGATCTTCCTCAAGGTAATCCTCTTGACTTCCACGAAAACAAGCAAAGAAAGACTGGGCTGTGAACAAATACCACAGAATAATTATGAAGGCATCGTACAACAAACGCTGTAGTGTCCAAGTTTGACTGGTTTACAATAGAGAACAACGTTGTTGTTACAAAACATTGTCTGGAAGGGGCTTTTTTTTTTCAAATCTGTAAAATGAAGCCAAGATTGAAGCCACAGGCAAACTTTTTTTTTTTGAAGCCATCCGAAACCATGCATGTTTATCCACGACTGCAAGTAACAATGTGAAAAATTACTGTAGGAATTATTTAAATAAACATAACAAAGTGCTCTGTCATAGGATCCAAGAAACTATTGCCAATTTCAGTGTATTTCAAAGTTAAAGTTGTAATAACTGCTTATTTCAACCAGTGAAGTGAAGGCACTTGTGTAGTACTTCAAAAATTAAGTTACAGCTGTAGGTTAAAGTTAACGGGAAGGGAAAAAGACACTTCCCAATGATTATAAAAGTAATAATAATTATTGGTATTAATGTAAATCCTGCTATTTAACAATCATTCGCTGAAGGCGAGGTGAATAATAATTATGTTTCAGCATAATTACAGAGGCGATTATTTGAAAAAATAATATGCATTTTCTTTAACACAATTAATTTCTTCATCTGTCACCTCGACAAAATGTTCAGCTTTCGGCCATTTTGAAAACCCCGCTTAGATGATTATTGAATAATAATCACCTCATCGGCAACCAATCAGTGCAGAGAATTTTCAATAATCACCTAATGTACGATCAATTTTGAAAAATTAAAGACAGATCTCTTTCTAGTATTCACCTTCTTTTTCACTTCCTTTATACACAAGCTCAAGATACATGTGAACAAACATTGGATACAGAACCATGGCTAACTCAGGCTGGAAAAACAAGTCACAACAGAATACTGCATTTCCTTCACTGCCATGGTAAAAGAAGAAGATACTATTCACATAAATTGAGAGCATGGTTTTATGGCTGTTGGTGGCTGATATTGAAAGGGTTCATTTGCAACCTACATGTATATGCTGGGACTCAGATAACAGCAACACGGCTCTGACTTCTAAAAGCACTTAATGTCAACTGACAAGAGGCAACAAGTGGGCCTTTTTCACACAGCCGCTATATTGGCCATATTGGAGCATCCAGTTGAAATATTTGGGAACAAGTTTTGGTGAGGCAAAAAAAAAGTTTTCAATCCCTCAGGACTCAACATGGCGGCTGTGTGATTAAGGCCTCTTGACTACCTACAAAACATGACACTTCTGTTCAAAAATGCCTCTTATTAGATGCAAGCTCAATTTTGTTAAATTTCATTAATTAAAATGTCATTCAACCCTAGCCTGTGCAGCCAGTGTTTACATGGATTTTCAATGCTTTGGCCATAAAAAATGGAGCAAGACATGGGCCACTTTCGAAAATTCTGTAATACTCTTTTTGTCAACCCAACTTTTGCATAAGCATTGCTCCCAGTTTCTCTTGGGACTTGCAGTGGTCCCAAGAGAAAACAAAACAATGCTTATGTAAAATTTGTGGGGACAAACAAAGAGTACTATGGTATTTTCGAAACTGGCCTATTTCCAGGCCGCACGAAAAATGGAGCGAGCCAAAACATGTCTCGTTGCACAGCCATAACTTCGAAAGTCTTCCATGTTCCTTGCACAGAAACGCTTGCTACACAAGCTAATTATCAACCCTTTCATACCTACACTAGCCCCCTTAAATGACTGAGATCATCTGGTGTTTTGAGGTGTTAGACAGAGTAAAATCTATAAGAATAATAATACTCTTAGGAGAGGAGGAGTTCAAGGCTTTTTGGATGGACTGAGATGTTGTTAACGCTCCCACCACTGAACCTACAT
>OX421458.1:25141517-25146517 GCA_949126865.1 Montipora capitata | reverse complement strand
ATCACCTATTGTAATTTACCTGCAGCTGCTCAAAGAAAGATTTGTTATGCCCACTTGGCTGGCTCATTGGAATAACAAAGAGGGTGATTTCAAACATAATTATATCTTCCCTATATGACATGTGTAACATGTGATTTCTTTGCTAATTGTACTTGATTATTGCTTCCTTAAAGTGCCCCTGTGACCAAAAAATCAATTCATATTTTTCTTTGGATTTCAAAACTATGTTAACAAAACACTAAGTGACCCACGTTTTAAGCGTTGATTTCAAAAAGACACCTCTTTATTTTAACTGGAATTTTCCCATTTAATGGTCCGCCATTACTAACATTATGTTCTTGAGAGAGCTGGATCGAGGAGAAAATGACGTCAAAGGCTCACTAGTTTAAGAATGCAATACGTGTGTACGCCGCAGAATTAATATGCAGCACGGGGGTTTTGGGTTTTCAGACTTTTAAACTCACGCTTTGCATATATAATAAGCTGCGTTCACACGCTGAAATTTTAAGCTAGTGAGCCCCTGACGTCACTTTTCCCTGGATCCAACCGTCTGAGGTCCAATCGGTCAGTTTTGAACGTGAGTAATGGCGGACCGTGAAATCCAAAACTTACACTCAAAGTAAGTGGCGTTTGGATAAAAATCAAAGCTCAAAATTTTGCCAGTCAGGTGTTAAGCAAACACACTTTCTAAATCTGAAGGAAAAAAGGAAGAAAGGAAGTGGTTTTTTTTATCACAGGGGCACTTTAAAGTTTCTTTCCCCACAAAAACAGGTTAGCAAGATGTTTATTACTTATTAGTAAAGTAAAAGTAAAGTGGTGCATTTATATAGCGCCTTTATCACAAGTCTCAAAGGCGCTTTACAATGATCAATTTACCCCCAGCGGACCGGAAGCATATACAGGCGCAAATTGCAGCCGCTTCTAAGCAGTCCATGCATGCTGGTACTCATTTTACCGACCTCGGAAGGATGGAAAGCTGAGTGAACTTCAGCGGGAAAGAAGGTCGCCAAATATTCCACTCTCGGCAGAACCGGGAATGGAACCCGGGACCTTAGGGTTGGAAGGCAGAGATCTTATCACTGCTTCACATGGTTAACACTTTGACTTGTGCACTTACACATAACTACATCAGTTGATAAGATTAAAATTTTGGTAATAATTAAACCTAAATTAACATTTTTTTTTCAGACCCTGAGTTGCTTCAGATGGTGAGAAACATAACAAAGCCCCTTGAGGGATTGAAAGTATTGCTTTTTCACCTCTTCACTCCAGATGAAGTGAGACAGTCATCCCTCAAGGGGTGAACAACTGTAACTGGAGGAGAAAATGTTGGCCTTCAGAAACAAAAATTGGACCTAATTTACTGTAAGTTCAAGATTCATATTAACAACCTATATGTCTTAATCCTTTTGGTCTCTTGATATTTTATGTCCTAGTTGAGCCCAAAAGATCAGTAATTTCATTTTTTTTTTTTCATTCTGGGTTCAACATCAAGACAAAACATTTAAAAAGCTCAAAAAGGTACAAGAGCTAATCTAAATGTCAACTTTGAATTGGACACCCTGGACTTCGTTTAAAAAAAAAACAATTATGTGCAAACCTCAACTTTATTTAAAACAGACTGTCAATTTGCAAAAGAATAATCTTAATGTTTCTTTCTCTCAGTTATAGAAAGGCGATACAAGTTAGAAAGGCTTCCTGTGGATACACTAATTCAAGGCCAACAGAGGAAGCTCCGCGAGCAGCATAAAAAAATCTACAGCAGCTAAGTCTGCATAATGTATCACTTTATTTTAAGTAATATGTTTCTTTTTTCCTCGCATAATAATGTTACAACTATTTTGATTTTTTGACATCTATAGATTAAGGAAAATGATTTTTTTTTTTATTCAAGTTTTTTTTGAATACTGTAAGTATGGTCAACATTGTATTTCCTTTCAAATTAAACTAAATGCTGGTTCTTACAGTTCCATCAGTTGAGAAAGAAGTGTTACATAATATTTGAGAAAGGCTTTGTTAATAAAGTTTTTCAAATGGTTGGAATCACAGTCTTACTTGAATTAAATACTTAAATTTGCATGAACACCGTTACTAAAAAAATATTCTTGCACTTCCAGTGTAATTCTCTGGAATAGACTTGCAGATTCCCAAAAATTCCTAGGAACTTTTGAGAATCTTTGGGCTTACAATCTTGTTGGTGGATGCCTATTGGTCAATGAAACTTGGAATTCCTAGGAATTCCTAGGAATTCCCAAATCACTTTCCAATAGACTTGGAGTTTCTGGGAATTTCTGGGAACTGAATTAAACCAGAGCTGTTGATCTGGGAATTCCTAGGAATTCCTAGGAATTCCAAGTCCGAAATTACCGTGAAAATTCACACCTTTGATTCCTAGGAATTCCTAGGAATTCCTAGGAAATCCTAGGAATATTTTCCTAGGAATTCTCAGACTTATTTCGCAAGGGGACTTAAGACACTTACATAAACTTCCTTTCCTTTTCCTTTCCTTTCCTCCTTGGACACGAAGATGTCCCAAAAGAAATCGAAAACAATGCTACGCAAATTTTCTGGGGGTAGAAGAGGTGTATTATGGGATTTGTGCAAGTAGAGAATAAAACGGTATCAACCTAAGGACAAAACTCGCCTGTTGTAAGCAGACAAAACTGAAGAGATATCTGGCTCAGCATTTGGAGTAGTCTGAAGATTTATTTCTTCAAGAGAATCAAAACAGTTGGCCTCTTGCCTGAGGATCTTCTCAGTTTCCTTTGAGGATAACATAAGAATTGTGTTAAAAAGCTGAATGAAGTACTATATAAGGTATTACTTTTTAAGCAAACTTCTCCTTACAAGTTAACGCCGCCGCTACGCGCTACGAATCATTAACTTTCCTTACAGGTAACTTGTTCTTCTTTAGAAACTGCAGCACGGCAAGCAATGTTTCTTTTTCTTTTTTAGCTGAGTTCGATTTGGAGGTTCTGGTGACTCCTCCTGCAGATGAAACCGGGTTGGCCGCCATGTTTGACTACAACAACGGCGTGCATGCTTCATGCGGGTCATGTATGACTCAGTGAAATGTCCAAGGCCACTATATTGTTTTTGCACATCACTGACATATCACTACCCATTAGGACGCTTGCCATCACTACGCACCACTAACCATCAAATTTGCACCTTGCTGCAATGGAGGTTCAGGTAAGTCATTTTTACTAAATTTCGTCCCCATATTTTTAACTGTCATGTATGATCGTTACATTCCCATTCAAAGTCGTATAGTTTAGGCTAGTTGGCAGTTCCCAAGGACCCAAGGATCCCAAGGATCTTGGGATACCTGTGCTGTTCAGCACGAATTGCGATAAACCAATTTTAGATATGCAAATATAATATCTGGGGTAAATTAAATCCTCCTTTCATTAACCTGCAGACTCTACGATTCAAATATTACAATGAACGGTTGTCACTAGTTCACGGTGGCGGAACGGGTTTAATAATACTCACACCCGAAAGTTTGATTGGCTTTGTCGTTTTTTGTTTCCCATGCGACCATATACCGCAGCAAACATGATTGGCGTCGGTAAAAAGCCGAACTTTTGGTTGAATATTGAACGTCAGGGTCCACATATTCACGAGAGGCGCAGTAATTTGATACTAAACGACCAACGTAACCATGTCTGGTCAAGTCATTTCAGTGTTATAGGATGACGGCAACAGAGAGAGAGAAAAAACGAAGACATTGTAACACAGCGAATTTCAAACCCAGCATGGCAAGGGATAAAAATTACCATTTCTCTCCACCCCCTATGGGAGTGGGGGGTGGGGGGAAATGTGAACCCTCCCACCCCTTGCAGGAGCCCAAGTGCTCCACAAGTAAGAAAATTTAATTCCACATATTGTGGTCATGGTGATTGAATTTCATATGGAAATTAAATCAGAATATGAGTAATGAGATTGATACAATGAAATTTAAGGTTTGCAAAAAACAAAAACCTTCATTCAATAAAATTGTCCTTTCCCCTCCTCGTTTTAAATTGACATTAACTTTGGCAGTTCTCCTTTCAGAGATCATAACTATAACTTGGTGGAAGAAGGCAATCTAGCTTATGAGACTCATCTGATGAATAATCGCTTGCTATTGCATTTTCGGGAAGCCCCTTGCTTTTAGGAATCGCTGAGGTCATCGTTTACACTTCATCTTGTTTATATACGAATACGCAGCGGAGTGCATCGTGTTGTCAACGAATTGGGCTTCAAAATTTCAAACTGAACTTGTTCGACTTTATCAAAATTTGTTAATCAGCAGAAGCTTAGAGTTAAGCCATGAAAAACTGATGTCCATACTTGATTTGCAAATGTCTTTAACCCTCGACATCAATTCGACGTCTGGCCCGGGTTGCTCGAAGCATGGTTAGCGTTAACCAGCGTTAAATACCTTGGAAACCTATAGGTTTTGTTACCTCTTAACCAACGGTTAGCACTAACCAGGCTTTGAGCAACCGGCCCGTGGTTACCACGGAATGTTTGCAGACATTAACCGTTCACAGTTGAATGGACTGTGACCTCGATATACACAGCAATGTGCTGTGTGTGCTTGTAAATAAACGGAAAGGAGTTGAAGCTTTCTCAGACCACTACAGTCAATTCCCTTACGAGTCCTTCGCTGCCTTCGCACCTCGATTGTTTGAAATAATCAGCAAAGCAATTTAAGCGTCATGGAAACGTGACGTCAGGCATTTATAATTACGATTCATTGGGCGATCATGAAGCATTTGCGTGACAATGAGAGCATCTTCATAAGTCATACCACTCCCACAAAACATTCCATTCACTTTGAGCTGCAGTTTATACTGATTGTGTGTTGTTCATCGATTTTCCTGCACTGGACGTCACAGATTTTTGAGGTCGTTCTTTGAGGTGCGTAATGTCTTCCTCGTGCATCTTTTCAATATGAAATCACAGCTTAGCGATTCATTGAGAGGACGGTATCACATCCGGCATCATGACGT